>PVIJ01000421.1:0-24872 GCA_004024925.1 Scalopus aquaticus
TAGGGAGGAAGGGAGGGAGGGAGGGAGGGAGGGAGGGAGGGAGGGAGAGAAACCCTCTTAAAATGTAGTATTTTCTTGGAGGAACCTAGGTCCCAGGGTTCTGAAAGTCTTCCAATACACAGGGGAAATAAAATTTCTCACACGAATAAAATAAAACCTCTTTAACAGGTTTGGAATTTGGAGCACTAAATTCATTACTTTTTACTGCAATTTCTTTTAGGAAGCTGAGGACATCTAAAAGATACTGTTTCCTTTACAGTGGTTTGATTAAGTGCAAGTAATTTCAGTCTCTGCCACAGACGCTATGTGTGTTAACTGGTTACCATTTAATGTTAAGATGCATAGCTTAATTCTTTCAAGACAATAAAAAAATGCAATAACACCAGTAACGAATATAACAAAATGACTTTTCTCATTTACCGCAATGACACCATTTTTACTAAGATGGCTTCCTCTTGGACAAGTACTCTGAATTTTGAGTATTTCTTTCCTTACTAATGCTCTTCTAAATCCAGTCCTGGATATGGATTGTCCCTCTTATTTTTTACATCCATCCTCTTGGCTCCAACTCTCTGAGATATTGACTGATCTCTCTCTGTCCTGTTGCTCTCTCTGGCTTACAAAGCCTGAGTCATTTATGTGCATTTAGAGCTATCTTTGGATGCAGACCTGCTAAAGCACGAAACAGTCTGATGAAGCACCTTACCCATTTACACTTGTATGGAAGAATCCCATCCACTTACCTGTGGCACGTTCCTCCTGGCAAGCAGGTTGGAGATTTGTTCCGATGTTGGCCTTTGTGTGCATTTTTTTCTTTTTCACTCTTGATCATTCTGGTAGCAAGTGCCTTTGACATTCCATGTTTCATAGTCTATGTCCTGACATGTGGTGTTTCCAACTATTTGGAAAATGCTTAAAATCATTGCTAGAGAAATGCATATTTTAACCAAGTTTCGAGAAATCATAAAATCAGTTACTTATTGAAAATGATGCCAAGTTATGATACTAAATGTACAGTATGCACCATAAGTATTTTAGGAGTTAAGCAATGCTAGTCTGTCCTTCGAGCTGAGTGCTGAAATTAGTTCTAAGTCCAAGGAGCAAACATAAATAAATGGACTGACTCTGAAGACCTTGGCACAGAGCTACAATAATGAGTTGTTTTGACAAGTCCAAAAATTGTTTCTGTCTCTTCTTTTTCCTATGAGTTGGCACCGCCTGTACCGCCTATTGATTTGTTCCTCATTTCCCTTGCAACAAAATATACCTTCTTGTAAACATATCATATGATATTCTTTCCACAGACTATTTCTAGCACCTTTACCTTCTTCCTAAATTATTTACTATTTTTTTCCTACCCTTTATTATTCCTCCGTCCACTGAAAAGTCCAAACCCAAAGCTTTGAGCAACACAGGGAAAACCATTGTATTTTCCCAGTTCTCCAGGGAATAAAGACAAAGATGGGTGTGGAGTTCTGTGTGAACGGCACCTCAGCTGTAAGAGCTCACTTCAACTGTAAGTCTTTGTCTCTAAGACTTTGTTTCTAAGTTTGTCTTTATAACTGGATTGCTAGTAACTGTTCTTCCCACATCTCCATGTCACCGTGGGTTGACACACTCCTTCTTACTGCTTCCTGTCTCTGAGTCTTCCCACATGCACAGCTGAGAGTCAGGAGACAAGATGCGCTTCCAAGGGGAGACGCTGAATTCAGCCAACAGAATAGTGAGAAACAAGGTCCATATTGTCACTGATATTTAATCACACTTTCTTTTTTAACATTTAAGCCCAATGTATCCTAGCTGGGGTTTCCTTTTTTTTTTTCCTTCCTTTTTCCTGGTGGTGTTTCTCAAAGATGGATTCTAGATCAACTTGCCCTCATCGTCAACAAGGACTAGGGGCACATTTGAGCAAAGCATGTGTCTCCTCAGGGAAACTGCCAGCAGTGCCGTGTCTCTCTTCTTTCCCATCTCTACCGATGAATCATATGTATTTGGTGACCATGAATTTTGAGAAGCCTAATCTTAATGAACTATTTTTGCTGATAATGATTTTCCTCCTAGTTATTATGAGACCTTAATCTATATCAAGTGAGCTAGCTTTTGAGTTTTAGAAGTCAACTTATCACATTTCATGGTTTTAAAACCTATCATGTGTTCCAGTATAAATCTTATGTTTTATAAATTAAAAAACCCAAGGTCTAGAAAGGTTAAGTGACTTGAGATGACAAAGCTAATGTTTTTGTAAGTGAACAGTATCCCAGAGTTTCTAATATTTTTTCACTACCTAAATGGAAAAAAAGTACCACTCCAGTTCTGTTGATATACATGTGAGGGTCACACACACCTATTGAATATGTTTCAATCAGTATTCAGGTTGAGAATTCTCTCATGTTTAGACCCTATGGTACTTCCATCAGAACAGAGTACCACCATTGTATTGGAGACCTCTTGATCCCCTAGTTAGAAGAGATAGCTGATATGTGCCCAGCATTCTAACTTTAAACAGTTTCACAAGGCTTTCTACTTTCACTCTAGCTCTGGAAGGTTGATATTATTAATAGTTCTGCTTTATGAATGAGTATACCACACACCCTCAAGTAGAAACCACCCACAAGTTCTTCTTCACTAGACCTTCCTATAAAGTGGGATCCATTTACCACCCAGTCCAACCAGTGTTTCTCTCCATCCTTTCTTAGTTGGAGTGCCCTGAGAGAGGAGAGCGGGAGTAGATGAGAAACAGCAAGAGCACAAACTGACTTCCCATTTTTGCCCCACCCAGCATACCTGGCCAAGCATAGATGTGCACTTCTAGGTAAGTTTTGATGAAATGGTGCCATAATGATTGGCTTCCAAATCTCTAACCATTATGATGACAAATCCTACATTGTAGTGGTCTGTTTTTAAGATTTTTATATTGCATGTGAGGAAAAGCAGTTACAGTTCCTGTTAAATTATTTCTGACAACAACATTTCATAAACAAACAAGCATCTAAACAAATGTTCCTGCTTTAATTTCTACTTTATGAATCATTTAAGAAACCACATCCATCATGGCAATGTTTTCTCCTCTGAGTGACTTTTATTTATAATTTTGGTCTTTAAAAAAATGTTCAATAATTTATAGGCACATTTTATGAAGTTAATTTGCTGCTAGAGCCAACATAAAGGTTCATGTGATTTAATTTCACAATATTTTATGCCTCTTTTTACCCATAAGCATTTAGTTTCCTAAGAGGGTTGTGCTATCATGAAGGGAGATTCTGATCATTTTATTAAATTATCCCCCAAATTATATATTTTTGTAAAATGGAAAAGAAATGTAGCAAAGGCAGTGTTCAATGTACAGATTGAGAGTAGCACATTTTAATGGTTTGTCCTCATTCATCAGAAGAGGCCCAAGAATATGACCCTGATAAGATAATAAGTAAAAACTCCCACTACTCTAAAGGGCCCCAGTGCAGAGAGAAGTTCATATTCAAGGCATGTAGATAATTAACATGATATCATTAGTAGGAACATTCTGGCTTTAGAGCCATCAAAATGTTTTAGAACTGGATTGCTAGTAACGTTCTTCCCACATGGTCCAACATGAGTGTGCGCATTGGACAATCACCTGGGAAAGACACAAAGAGCTAACTCATGAACCAGCTGGAGTGCCCTGAGAGAGAGCTGTAATACATGAGAAGCAGCAGGAACACAAACTGACTTCCCATGTTTGCCCCACTCAGCCTACCTGGCCAAGGAAGTATGGTATGGGCAGAAGTGCCAAAAAAGTGGGGTCTGCTCTAAGCATCACCCTCTCCTGCCTCCCCTCTTATGAACACTCAGAGGTCCTGCGTCCACTTGCCTACCCTGCCTACCTCCTCAGTATTGTCCCGTTTCTGCTCTGCTCCTCCCATCCCCCTTAGAGGCTGCACTTGGAGGCCGCTGTGCTTTCTCAGTCCTTCAGAAGCTGTCTGATGTGATGAGTTACTGGAAGTTGTTCATGGTGGATCATGGCGGTCAACTGAGCATTTGCAGCTGATCACAGACTTCCCATGAGTTGAAAAGCTTCCCCAAAACCCTCGCCCAAGGTGCTGACAAGTGGTAGACATGACAGCTGCAGTAATTGTGGTGGAATGAGGAAGCTCTGAAATGCCAGGAGAACTGAATTCAAAGCCTGGCTTATATCAGATGACATTCCCCATTTCAGATAAGTCTCTTGACCTGCCTGTGCCATCATTTCCCCAACTAATAAAGATTTAAAGGTGTTTTGTGAGGGAACAAAACAGATTGTCAATCTTCTACACTGCTGCTGGCATTACATGAGTTTAAAATCATTTTGTATCTCTTGCACTTACTGTGGATGACACAAGTCAGCTTTCCCACCAGTACTTTTCAAATACCAGTGATATAACACGTCCAAAGCAAATCAGAGGAAATTAATTTTCACCTTTTTTTTTTGCTTTCATTTTCTGCTGCTTTCAAATATGAATGTTCATGCATAACTATTATCAAATGTGTGTTTTGCCCTTAGTATTGGCTAATCTCTGGTAAAGTAATCAGAAAGGCAGATGCGTGTGCTCAGGGAGCTTCCTAGTCATGGGTGCTCCCAGCTCTTTGGCAGCCAGGGCGGATGCAGAGCACCCAGGCCAGGGAAATCGGCCCCTGGGCTGGTTCCCGGAACTGTGTCTTCCCCAGCTGTGTGGTCAAAAACTGCTGAGTCAGGGCCTCCCTGGTGGCGCAACTGGTTAAGCACTGAGCTGTGGAGCCGTAGGCAGCCGGGGAGATACCCACATGGCGCGGCAGACCTCTCCTGCCTCTCCCGCTGCTCCCCTCAGCACTGTGTTTCCTTGGATCTGCCTGTTCTGCTCCCCACTGTGTCTCTGGTGAACCCTCTCACCACCCCACACCTCTGGCCTGCACCCCAGCTTGTATGAGAAATAACTAAATCTCAAAAAACAAACAAACAAACAAACAAAAAACCCCGCTGATTCATGCTCCAGGTACACGCCTAATGACCATGAACCCGCTCTGAGTTTTTTCTTCGGGCACATTTTCTTGGTAAGCAGGCGGTGATACGCTCATGCAAATGGACAGATTTGAACTGTAGCTAGGAAAATACATCCGCCACAAGGAGGAAGGAACAAAGGACACAGACACCAGAACTTCCCCTTAGCCTTGGGTTTCCTCTGTCACTGAGACACACTGTAGGTGCTCCCCAAAGAGACATGGTATACAGGAAACCCAGGATGACCATTTACATCTTAAATCAGTCTGAGAAGTAATTCTTTTCATTTAAATTAAGCCCTTTTAATGAGACTGCCTTAAGAGAGACTCCGCTGTTTTTTCTCTTTGAGTCAAAAAACTTTGGGGTCAGCAGTGGAGACTGAAGCTAGTGAGGCAGAAAAGTCAGAATGTGCCTTTTCTCCAAATCCATCTTGGCTACCACCTGGTCGCATCTTGCTTCTGAGTCACATAGCAAAGGTTCATTGGAGGTCACCTAGTTCCATGGACTAATTTGGAGTTTGAATGTATTGCAGTTGAAATAGTGTTTAATCTCTTCTTGTCAGCTGGCTGGATGATACAATATTACCCTGTGTGGCGCACAAGTGATTGACGCTGCAGAGCACAGCAAGTCCCGCTGCCAGCCGCTCACAGGAAAGCACAGAAGTGTCTCCAGGAAGAACGAGCCTTCTGCAACACACAGATATTCCCAGAAAGACAATTCCGAACCCAGTTTATTAGTGCCTGTGTTTCATTTTCCTGCTGAGCGGGATGCAGGCTATGGGCTCTGTTTTATTAAGGTTCTCTACTCTCTGACTGAGACACATATTTTGTGACCACAGACTTGGAATTTACTGTCAAGTGAGTTATCTGTTAAGATCAAAATTCCTCAAGCAAATTCAGATCTGAATTGGAGTTGTTTCTACTCTGAAATGAGTCTTTTTATTATCTGGAAACTTGTCAGTTAGGTGGGTCTGGGTGAATCTGTTTTAAGATGTTAAAATTAATAAATCAATCACCTTGGGTAATTTCCTGCCAAAAGCTACAACCTCCAGTTTTGGTTTCAATTGGAAAGGTCGCACTTGCTCTGCTAAGCTGATTTTAAAAGTGATATGGTGATAAGTATAGAAAAGGGTAAAGAAATTCCTTACCAAGCAGAATGAAGATGAGAGGTTTTTTTTTTTCCCCTTCACAAGGGAATTTGATTGAAATCAAAATCCTGAAAAAGAGGTCATTTTGAGATACAGAGAATTAAAGGTTTGCCATAACAGGTTTAAGATTTTATAAACCACATAAAACTGGTTGTTTCTTTAATCAGTTCCGTACCTAGAACAATCAAGATATTTAATGTCACTTTATAAAAATACAGTATAAAAATATAATGGGAATTTTATTTTCTCTTCTGTATTCTGAGATGCCAAATTTAAAGTCAATCATGTAACAAAATTCCTGTCTTTTGAAGATAGGAATTTAACAATAGACAAAACTTCACTGCTTTTAACTCGGTTGTGAGGTTAACCATGGTGGCCACATTGAATGGCCGGCCATGAGGTGGTAGCCACCACAGTCTCTTCAGATCCTTGGGGCTGTCCCCAAACAGCATGGTGGCAGTGTCTGAAGACAGTCACCACCCAGAGGAACACCCAGAGCCTCACTCCCCCAGACTGAATGACTTTTGCATGTAGACTCCATGAAAATGTCCAGGAAGGAGGTGGAAAAGTGGGTAGTTAAGTTAAAATTTAACAGGGTAATCCCCAGGGAAAGGGGAGATTCCAGGTTTCCTGCCCCACCCAAAGGAAGGTGGAGATGGGCAGGGAGGTAAAGCTAGAAAAGACTGAGAGAAGGACTGACAGAGAATAACCTGCCTGAGGAGAAGTGGAGAGAAATGGAGAGCACGAGGGAGACCTGGAGAAGGCTCCTGGAGCCTAGAGACATGTGAAGAGATGGCGCTTGCTCTCAGCCTTGGGCTTGCACCAGGGATTTGGGGGACATGGAAGGAGACACGAAATGGTCGTAAGTGAGAGACCCGTGAGGAGACTGACAACGGCAGCCTTTATCTTGATTTTGGTTTTGCTCTTTTCCATCCAACTTGTTTGGCCCCTTCTGCCCCTTTCCTATGGGTCCCCAAAAGAAGGTGCCTTAGACTTGTGGCAAGGTTTTGGGCTTCAGTTTTAGGTCAATTGTGTTTGGCTGGGCATTTACCCATGAGGGGATGAGTAACTTTAGGTGCCTGATTTGGAAACTATATTCTTTCTCTTTTTATTTTCTCTATCACACGCTAATTGTATTAAAGTTCTTTTTTATTGATGGTCTTAGGCACTAGAGTGTGTTTTGTCTTGTTTCTGTGGATGGCAGAACCCATTTTGAGAAGAAAGGTTTGGGGTTTCCATGGCCCTCACCCCGCCACGTAACAAAACTACTCCCCCCATAATATGGACAAGGAAATGAGTCAAAAAGCAAGTCAGTAACTCTTACATATCTCAACGACCAAGGAATGAACTAGAATTGGTTCGTTTTTTTTTTTTTTTCTGCACTTGTTGGACATCTATCAGGTCATGGCACTTCTTTTTGGGAAGGAAAAAGAGGAAATAGAAAATTGGATAAAAAAGCACAAAACCTTGGTCCTGAGGTTAAAGAGAAATCCAAGTGGACACAATAGGAGCAATTTTCCAGTGACCTATTGTTTGAAGATTGAACATTGGACTTAGGTTCCAGGGAAGAACCAAGACGCAAGTTGCCTTTAAAAAGTCAGATCTGACTCTGAACAAAGACTATTGTACAAAATTCTGAAATGTTGATCCTGACATACATTTCATTCTCATAAATGAGAGGATTCGCAGAAGAGGTACGTTCTCTAGCCCATGTCACTGTAAGAAGAGCTAATTTGATCTTTCACAGATGTGAGCCATGTCCCAAGAGGCAGAGCAGCCATAAAGACAAAATAACATGTCTGTCAAGTGCAGAAAGAGACTAAAGAGTGTCTGGTTTTCAGACAGCATTTGTGAAAAAAGAAAGGTTAGAAAAACATGAAACGTATGACAAGCAGGCACAAGGCAAGGCCTATCCTGGGCCTGGAGACTTTGACCTCGAAGATCTCGCCGTCCACAATGGCTGCCTTGTGACCCTCTGGGCCCAGCTCCAGCGAGTTTGCTTTTCCCCTGGCAGCTCTCTGGTCACGTGAGAGTTCAGGCCCTGTGGTCCAGCACTGAGCAGGAAACTCCAGCTCCAGCTTTAACACGTTTTAAAAGGGGAAACAAAATGCAGAAATGACGCTCGCTGCTGTAGAGTAAGTGATTGAATTGGGCTTTTTACGCCACTAGCCTCTGTGACTATCACCTGTGGGCTTGATCGTGTTAACGCAGAAGGCACATGCGTGTGGGGCATGCTTGCCTGACTGTGGACACCTGTGCACGGGTGTGTGCGCGTGTGCAAGTGTGCACACCTGTGCCTAGTAGGGAGGGGATAAGACGGCAGCGTCAGCCTGGGGGGAACTCAAGTTGCTGTCTCCCTGCGGGCTCGTCCTTTCCCCTGCGCACTATTAAATCCTGTGAGGATGGCTCCAAGGCTCCAGAGTTCTTTTAGAACAGATGGTGACTCTACCTGGCCTGGGATGCTTACACAATACTGACCACCGAAGAAGGGCTTCTAATTTATACATATGGACGGATGACTGAGATGAGGGCAGGAGCAAGTACTCATGTTTTATTGAGCAAGTACTGTATGTCACTTAGCATACCCGGACTCTACCCGTTTGTTCACTGACTATTCGGAGGAATCATACGAGATATGGCACATTCCCCATTTTACTAGAAACTGAGAATCAAAGAGGTCCAGTTGCTTCCTCAAAATCACCTCATTATAAGGCATAGGACTGGGATGCATCTCCAGGTGAGTTTTAATTTCCAACTAGTAAAGATACAAGAGGAATTTACGCATATGGAGTACATGTATGCAAATATTCCAAAATGTGTGACAATTAACATCATTATTTGTTATAAAATCATTGCAAATTATAAATTGATAAGAGATCATCATAGGCCAGAACTTAATGGGGTAATTTTTCTATTTGTACATCTGTAATTCTGAGGACAGTGAAATAAATATGAGCCGTTCTCAGTGACAGGAGGTAGAGAGGAGAGCATGAGACCCACCTGTGCCAGATATGTGGGCATACCCATTCTTTCCCCTTCCACACCCCTCACATCCGTTGGTTAGTGTCACTGGTAGAATGTGTCTTATTCCTAAGGAATGCTGAGTCCGAAAATGTCACGTCACTCTATAAACTTCCACAGGAATGTTTTTCTGTTTCTTCATTCATATCTACTTCACCTGGAGAAATGTGGTGATTGGTAAACAAAGGCCTGACTGAGAAAGAAAATATGGCTTCAAAGAGTCTCATTCAGTGTCATGACTTTTATTCACTTTTAATACAGAATTTCATGGCTCATCTACAGGTAGTCTAGTCTACCACAAGAGGTTGTCTTTTTGTTCCTCTTAGACATTTCCTTGTGTTATTGTGCTTTCAAAATATTGACAGAGTTTACAGGAAGGGGGCTCGTGGTCTGTTTGTTCTTTTTCCCTTCCTCTTTTCCAAGTTTAAGGTATTTACCCTAAAACTTTGTCTCACAGTTTTACCCACTCCTTCCTGCAGCCCATATTAATGTGTCATAACTCAGCATCCATCATCATTTTGCATTACATTTATAGGACAGTAAATGTGAAGGAATGATCTCCATGCCAGAATCTTTTAATTTCCTTTCCCTTTCTTCACACAACTACAGACTGGAACCAAACGTTCAGTCATGTAACTTTCTTATGTAACTAATGGGAGGTGAGTGTTTTCTTGTTTCTCTTTCTTGCCCACCCTTCCCCAGCTCCTTCTGTATTTATAGAACAGGCTTTAATTATAATTTACCACTGTGCTGAGGGCACATCAGTGATTCTCCAGATGGCTCAAATTGACCCATGAGAGTACATTTCTTTTCACATTTGATCTTAGAATAACTAAAATGTTCCTAGCCAGAACTGACCAAGAAGCTGACCTGTCTATTTGCAGTTCAGCTCTATATATCTGCTTCCTGATTATGAATACTAATAGATCTGGATATTATCTGTTCCCTTTGCATCTCTATTTTACTCTTTAGATTTTCTTTTACCCTTAGTCTCTGGATCAGAAAGGAAACTTTTAATTTTTTTTGATTATTTAAACTACCTTTTACTTCCAGTATATGTTACAGTTTCTGAAATGAAGGTCTTAAGCTTCATCAGGGTGTGTCAGATATTTATTTTGTCTAAAAACATTTCCGAGAAAGTGAAAAGATTTGCTATAAATAAATGAAGAGAAAGAAAGACAGGGAAGAGAAGGTATTAAGTTTTACATGTTCCTCCATTTCCTCTGTTCAAATTCTCTGCCAAATTGGTTGAAATGAATTACATAATGTCAGCTTGGTTACTGTAGCCAACTACTCATTCAATCAGTGCAGATTTTGCATTTCTTTAATTCCAAATTAAAGGAAAACAAGGGCTTTAAATTCACCCTCAGAATGGTAAATAAACAAATGGTGGCAAGGTGTCCATTAGAAACAATAATGTGTATTGGCCTAAAGTTAAATATAATAGGATAATATTTTAATTGTGGGTGAAAATATGCTTTCTAAGCTTATTTGAATTGTCAAAATGCTTTCAGAGGATCAGTTGGAAGACTGATTCCAAGTTGGAATTATAATCAAAACTCTAACAGAATTTAAGAATATTAGAATGTTTACATTCACATATAAGTAAACATAAAAGCAGAAGCTTTTATTATTTACTCTGAATATCCATGGTAATTCTATATGCTGTTCATTCATTCATTCACCTTACATAATAACTACTGTGTCCCACTACTGTGAATATAAATTGTTGGGGGGAGTAGGATAAGAAAAAGAAAATTAAAGTATGTTAAGGAAATTTCATGTACATAGTAGCAAATGGAGAACTGAAGCAACCTACCATTTATGGTGATTATCTTGTTTTCTGTGCAACATAGGAAGAGGGTCACAGTTGATATAGATGGGATACAAATTATTTTTTACCCTGGAACTTCAATTCTGTCCTTTTTCAAGGTAAAGGTGAAAATTGGTACATTTTGAACAAGTGAATAGCACATATTAGTGATATTCACAACTGGCAAGAGTGTGAAGGCCTTAAAGGGTATGTGAGGGTATGAAACTCTAAACAAAGGCAATCTAGGGAATAGCGCCATGACTGAGATGAGAAAGGGGAGAATCTATGTCTAGAATAGAGAAGTGGGGATTAATAAGAGAGCATTCACTGCACTTAATGACTAGATGTCAAAATTGAAAGAAAGACAAGTCTAGAGGGAGGCAGTATTTTGGCTTGAACAGCTTGGCAAACCTCTAAAGTGTGGATCACAGAAGGAAAGGTAGGTTTGTAGAAGATGATGAGGTGAGTTTTGGACATGTTGCCACATACCTGAGATACCACTGAGAGGGACACAGTTAAGACACATGAATCCCAAGTTCAGGAAGGAGAGGGATGGGATAGATAAAAATATATGTATATTTTTTGCTCAAAATTCAAAGTCATCAATATAGGTGATTCTTGAAACCCAGAGCTTATCCAGAGAGCCAATTTGGAGAAAAGAGTCCCAATAGCAGAGTCCTAGAGAACACAAACACACAACCATCATTAGAAGAGAAATTAGCAAAAGACAATTTTTAAATAGGAAGGAGGATTACTGAGAGTCATAATTCAGAAGGGAAGGGAAAAAACAGTTTCAAAATTAAATAAGATAAAGACTGAATGATAACATTGTCTTTGCCCATAATTATGTCATTGGTAAACTTTGCCAGAACAAATTAGAATAGCAGATTGCAGAGGCTATGACCAGTAAAATTTAATATGCACTAGTCTTATCAATGGATCGTCGTTAATTTTAAAAATTATGCAGAAATAACTTATTCAAAAGAAGAGTTCATTTAGAAATGAAAAGGTCTTTGCCTATGCTAGACATACAAAAGACTTAAAAATTACATTCCCTAGAATAAAATTCCTTAAAGTCAAAAAACTTTCTGATTAAAATATTTGTATGTTAGGAATATGAAGCCACACTTTTGGCTATTATGGAGGCACTGATGCTAGACTAGCACTCCTTCTAAACAGAACTAGAAAGTAAACAAAATACTTAAATATTGTTAGACATTGGACAATAGGCAGCATAAGGCAGTATCTCTAAATGATGAGAAACAAGAAAATGTGAACCCTGTGATAACTGAGGCTTTCTAACAAAGATAAAGGCAAGAAGAGCAAGTCATGTAAAAGAGAGCTCACTTATCAGGGTTTGGGGAAGTTCAGGTGTTTGCAATAGTGGGTTAGTATGGCAGATAGGAAAGAATACACAGAGAAAGGGCTCTTAGAAAACTGTGCAGGTCTATCCTTGATACTTTGCTTTCATACAAAGTTGTCTAGAATTAGGGATACTTCACAAGGTTGCAGTAGCTGCCAGGGAGCCATAAATTCAATAAACACTAGAGCTTGCACAGAGCTGAAATATATTCAAGTTCCAATCAAAATAGTGAAGATACTTTGACACACACTCTGAATATTCAGTAGAGATCAGAGAAAGGTTTTGACTTAGGATTAAGCCTAACCTAGAAATACAGTAAGGCATATTCTAGGCTGACTAACCACAGTTAAAAACAAACATTGGAAAGCGCAAGATAATCCCCAAGTAATTAGACTTGTGACCAAAATATACTGAGTACTCTTTAAAGGAACACTAGAAAATCTAGAGTGTCAACAATTAAACATTTCAAAATGTCTAGAATCCAATAAAAAAAAAAGTACTACACATGCAAAAGAGCTGGGAAATATGACCCACAGTCACAGAAAAATCAGTCAATAGAAATAGGCTCAGAATTTCTGAGATGATAGAATCAATAAACAAGGTTTATAAAAGCTATTCAAAGAAAGATTTCAAAGAAATCATGAAGAAAACAAGAAGTTGCACTATTTAAAAAAGAATCAAGTAGAATTTGTACAGTAAAAAATACACATTTGAAATTTAAAATTCACTGGAAGAGCTTAATAGCAGATTAGATACTACAAAAAAAGTCAGTGCATTTAAAAGCAGAACAATAGACTCCAAACAAAAAACAAACAAAAAACCACAAATTTATACCAATAAATACGCTGATTTAGATGTAATGGAGCAATTTGAAATAAAAAGTCAAAACTGACACAAGAAAATAGAAAATCAAAATAGCTCTTTATTAAACAAATTGTATCGTGAATTTAAAATTTCACAAAATCAAAATTCCAGGTCCAGATGAATTCATAATTTTTTACCATATGTTTAAGGAAGGAGTAATTCCAATCACGCATACATACATGCTTTAGGGAAACAAAGGGATAGGAAACATTTCTGATTAATTACAAGATCACGAGGATCATTCCCATAAGGACTAAAAGAGGTCTTAGGAAGGAGATATTTTTCTGGCTTTTATGGTCAGGAATAGAGTTGCAGAGAACCTGATAATTAAACTGACATTTAAAGGATTTCAGTAGGAGGGAGAAGGGTCATTCTAATTTGGGGGAACACATAAAGGGATGGGAAGCCGGGAAGCATATGTGGGGGGAGCAGTGGCTACAATGTGCTCACTTCAGAGCCTTTTAGGGTTGGACTTAAAACATAGATAATGTCAAGCCATGGAACACTTTCAGGTACATGTGAGGAAGATTGGATTTTATTCCATAAAATTTATAAAGTTAATGAAAATTTTTAAGCATAGTCAAAGATTTTAGAATACTGATCTCATTAAAGGTATTTGGACTAGAGGTACAAAAAACACAGAAAATCCCTGCAGTGGCTGGCCTGGTGGTGTTTTCTGGAATGGGCAGGATGATTCAGGGCCCAGAGGAAGCCTCAGGGTTGATTCAGAGAACAGCCACAAACCCAATCAAAATTTCTAACTATTCAAATTAAAAATACAGAAACTAATATAGAAAATTAATATAGAAAACTAATTCTTACGTTCAGAAAGAACCTCATATGGGCTGAAATATTACTAGTAAGACATTACTGTTTGAGAAGATAAATATTTCAATTTATGTCTTTCAATTATGAATCATTTATATTCTGAGATGAGATTCTTAAATTTAAACTCAAATATCTGTGCATGAAAAAATTTGTTTAAGAGAGTTATGAAGCTCTCACAATTTTTAAACATGAGGTTCAGTTCAGGCAAATTTATAGGCAATCATTGACTTATACACACTGTACCTGGTATTAGACTGTTAATTTTAAGAAGATGGGTTTATCTACTGAATTTGAAAATGATCAGTGCTGATTAACTCAGATATATTTGATGTCAGCCATCAATTTTTTTCCTCTCAAAATCTGAGTAATGCATTTTTTTTTCCTCTTCAATTAACCAAGGTTCATGTCCACGTATCTCTGACGAAGCATCTAATCTGTGTTTCTCCAGTGACATTGTCAGGGGACTAAGGCAGACAAGAATGTGTTATGTTATGATTTTGCAGCAGTGAACAAACCGCAGTGGAGAAAGCAGCAATTAACATTGTGAATTTGCTCACCCTACTCTCGATATAAAAGAATTTTCATGACATCCAGTTTAAAGAAAGGTTTGCTGTTTTTCAAGCTAGTCTTCTTTAAAAAAAAAGCAAAACAAAAAACTTCCTTAAGATGAGTAGCTAAGGGGTGCAGAATTATTTTGGATATTTTGAGAGCTTGTTCAATTGACTGAATATAGAAAATATTAATTCACTCGTCCACACTCCATGAGCCTGTGCTGGCATTGCTGTCTCTGGGGCACTGCAATAGTTTGAAGAGAGTGAGATTTAGAGCCTGCCCCAGGGAAGGAAGAACCTGCGCTGATATGATGTCAGAAAACCTCCAGAGGTAGTATTATAAGCAAGTGCTCCCCTAAAAACAGTTTCCCATACTTGAAAATAATTCTTTTTTTGAATATCATGGAAACAAAAGATGCCTAAAATTCTCAAATCTCTGTCTTAGTATTTACATCAAGTCTTGTGAATTTTATTTTATTTTTTAAAGATTTATTTATTTATGCATACAAGAACTGGGGTGTAGGCCAGAGATGAGGGGTGGTGAGAGGATTCACCAGAGACAGAGTGGGGAGCAGAACAGGTGAATCTACTGAAGTACACTGCTGAGGGGAGCAGCGGGTGAGACAGGAGAGGTCTGCTGCGCCCTCTGGGAGGCTCCCTAACCAGGGATCAAACTCTTGCTGCAGCGGCTGCTGAAAGCTTTGTAGTGCTGAGACTTAACCCATTGTGCCACGAGGGAGGCCCCAAATCTTGTGAATTTTAAATATTCTCCTAGCCTAGTGCAAACATCTCCTTAGAATTCATGTGACACAAAGTTAGTGATTGTTCAAAGTTGGTCAGCAAACGTGATAAAGGTGCCCCTTCCCTGCAAGCCAACTTTATCCCTGCAAGGCAACTTTATCACGTTTACTGACCAACTTTGAACAATCACTAACTTTGTGTCACATGAATTCTAAGGAGATGTTTGCACTAGGCTAGGAGAACTCACAGTGTCATAGAACCTACTATTTGCTGCACTTTATAATTTTCCAAAGGATTTTTTAGCTAATTTAATCTTTGCAACATCCTATGATTTGAGGTAGATAGTGTCCTGTTTTTCTAGAGACACGCTGGAACTCTAAGACTGTGTGTTACTGCTGCTAAGTGGTAGAATCAAGCCATGCGTTATCCAAGTCCTAATTCAGTGTTTTTTCAAACATTACAGTGCAATTGGAAAATAGGAAATGGGATTAATAGAAATAATCCCTTTCAAATTCTCTGTCCCACATAGTTCATGGTTATGGGAAGGTGGATTTAGGAAAATATTTCCTCACTGAAGCCTCTCATATCGAATTAGGACTCTTCCATCAGGCATTTGTAAAAAATACTGTATGTTTCTAGAAACGCAGGATTTATAGTACACCAGGTAACTTATCACACTGTGCATATTAAATCAATTAAACATCAAGACAACCTTATAAAGTAGCTTCTTTTATTTCCATTTTATATTTGAGAAAAATCACATCGATATAAAGCACAGGGGAGTCAAATAACTTGCCCAGAGAGATTCAACTAAAAAGTAACAGAGTTTTAATCTGAGGCAAATAGTCTCATTAAATATGGACACCATTTTATATAGATTGTTGTAATTATATTTTAAGACAGATATTATCATATATCATAAATGTATATTTCAAACCATTTCTTGATACCATTTAGCATAGATTATTTATTGAATCATGTGATTGCTGATTACTTACCTATCAATAATCTGGCCATGTGAAGTAAAATGATCTAAAGCATGGAAAAGCTTCTAGAAGTTTAAAGCTTATGACTGAGGGCTTCTGTGAAAGAGCCTTGGAAGTCAAAGGGCTACTGTGAGGTCACTGAATGTTTAGTCTGCATACTGGGTCCAGTGGAGAGTTAGTGGTCAAGGGCCAGCTCACCAGGAGCATTCAGTCCCGGGGGAGGGGCACATGTCACACCCCACCATCCCGTGGGAGGCTTGTGTCCTAAGAGATGTGTGCACGATTCAAGGAAAGTTCAAAGGAACACTGATTGACTTTACCAGGGCTGGGGAGGGCCAAGTCCGAGGGGCAGCTCCTACAAAATGGGCAGATCACCAAGCTGTTAAGTGTTTTAATGGTGGTTACTGCAATATTTTAATTTCTATAACATTCAAAAGTATTTCAAAAATGCCAAATGTTTGAAACACTTAAATCACGGACAAAAATTCATTTTATTATTAAAGATAATATATTTCAAGGACCTCCCTGGTGGCACAATGGGTTAAGCACAGCACTGTGGAGCTGTCCGGACCTGCTGAGGCCGGGGTTCGGTCCCGGCCAGGGAGATTCCCACATGGCACGGCAGACCTCGCCTGTCTCACCCTTGGCTCCCCTCAGCAGTGTATTTCAGTCAGTCTGCCTGTTCTGCTCCCCACTCTGTCTCTGGTGAATCCTCTCACTGCCCCACACCTTTGGCCTACACCCCAGCTTATATGCATAAATAAATAAATCTTTAAAAAAAGATATTTCAAGATGAAGAAAGACATTGAAATCATCAAAGTAATTAAAAGCAAATTCTTTTCTGCCACAAGCTAGAATTGATAAACCAATCAGAGGCACCAAATGTCAAGAGAAATGACAGGGGTGGGGGGAAGACAGAGAGGGGGTGGAGAGCCTCCTGTAGGAAGTGGTGGGGAGAGTAACATTTAGTGAGCATCTACTGGTAGGTTTGGTTTTTTTCCCCTTAAATTCAAAACAGCCTCATCAGGTACTATTTCTATTTACAAAGGAGAAAACAGAGGTCTGGAGAAGTATCTGCTCCGAGCACGTAGCAGACCTCCAATCTGAATCTAGACAGGTCCATCTGATTCCAAAGTTCATGCTTTTTTATAGAATATCATCTGTTCTGTTCACCCAGACTTTTTCACTCCAGCTTCCTCAGGAAATACTGATATGAAAGTTCCCTCAAAGACCTAACAGCACCCCTGCAGCAATGCCCAACAAAACCTTGCCCAGCATTGGCCGGTGGAACCTTTGGGAGGAAAGAATCAGGGACTTAGTAAATCTCCCTCCTCCTGCTTTCTCTTTGGTGTGCTAATATGTGGGGCAAGCTGCTCCCTTTGTGGCCATATGTTTTCAACTCTGAAGATCTGATAGGGACAGAGAAGTAGGGAGAGCAAATAAAAGAGGGTTACCTAGCACTTGGCTATGCGGCTCTCTTCTATGTCCCAATCTTGTGCTCTCTCTGAACCTCATACACAGTATAGGGAACACCAGTGTCCCTGTCATTTGCATATGGCTGTATCTCTATGTCTGATCACCTTTACCTTTTGTAAACTCTTGAAAGTCAACAAAATATGCATATATTCCAAGATATAATTACTTGTACATGCTAGGCAGTCAGTCAATATATAACTGATAAATGAAGATATTATAAAGGAATAATGACTATACTTAATATTACTATGTGCTAATGACTGCAGTCATTACTAATAATGACTATACTGGTATTACATTAGTATAAACTAAGGAGAACTGGAGGGATCATTGGCCCACATCTAGTCCAATGCCTTCATTTCAGAGGTGAGGAAACTGAAAATCCAAGAAAGTTAAAGACCTTGATCTGCATGATCGCCAGCAGAGCCAGGCCAGGACTCAGGGCCTCAGCTGACATCACTTCAACATCTGCCATGCTTCAAGCACAGCCATGAGACTTTATTTCAACTTTTTAAACCTAATTACCAATCAAAATAGTATCACACAGAGGGCCTCCCTGGTGGCGCAACGGGTTAAGCGCAGTGCTGTGGAGCTGTAGGTGGCATGGCTGCGAGTTCAATGCCTGGCCAGGGAGATTCCTATATGGCGTAGCAGACCCCTCCTGCCTCACCCGCTGCTCCCCTCAGCGGTGTATTTCCATCAGTCTGCCTGTTCTGCTCACCACTCTGTCTCTGTGAACCCTCTCACCATCCCACACTTCTGGTCTGTAACCCAGCTTGTATGCAAAAATAAAATTAAATCTTTAAAAAAAATGGTATCACACAGAAATACTGAAGAATTTATGCCAAGTCACAAAGCTTTATAAATGGCAGAATCAAGACTTGACCACACTCATACTGCTTTCAGGGTACCCAGACTTAACCACGACTCCTATTGATTTAACCTTCGATTCTATTTCTTGCTGTACCAAACCTTTCTACCTTTGTTGTTAGCTCCATGGGGCATAAGCGTGGAGCTGACCAGCGGTCCTCAATACAAAATTAAAGGCTTGACAAAAGGAAGAAGAAAAATATCAAATGGTCTCACTTACAACAGGAATATAGGGGAACCAAATACAAGAGCGACAATCATCGAGAGAGAGGGGGGAGGATTGGGGCTCAGAACAGGGAAGAGGGGAGCACAGGGGACTGTGGTGACGGTACACGGGTAAATTGGTGGTAGGAAACCTATGGGGAATATACCGTAATGTAAAAGACATAAATAAAAATAACAATTAAAAAATTAAAAATAAACACTGCACTAACAAAAAAAAAAAAAGAAAGGCTTGGGAAAGTCACCACCTGCAGGTTTTCCCAGATGGCTCTAGTCATGCTAATAAAGTAAATGAGGCTAGTTCCAATCGATAAGTAATTCTAGTCGAGAAATGAAGTGTAGACTCTACTTAACGAATTTAGCGTTTTAACCTCTGGGATTCAGTCTTCCTCACACAGGTCATAACAGAGCATTCTTCCACTAACCCATCACATTGGCTATTCTCAGTGCAACACCCCTTCAATTTTTATTGTCTCCTCCTCGACAGGAAAACGAAACTACACCATATTGGCAGGACTCATGGACATTTGGGGATTTATACTGGTGGTGGTTATGATCATAATGGGAGATCAGAATTTCAAGATGGTTACCACCACCATCATCATGAGTGAGCTTATTTTCTGGAGTTTAAGCTAGTATAAAACTAGCTGCTCTTGAATTGTTTTGTGATTGGTTTTCCCTGCTAATTAGATTTCAGCTTATTGTTTGTTTTAGAGTTCCTTTGATTCATTTACTGTATTTCTGTGTGAGCTATCTCTGGATTAGAATTTTGAAATTTTCTCAAATAGCAGTAAACTTTGGCTTCTGCTAATTATAATAACCACTGTGACCATAAGATAATTCTGAAAAAAACAATTGACAGTGTTTCTATTTTCACCAAGGTTGTACATTCAAATTTAAAATAGACAGTTTTGGAGGTTACCTTTCTGGACTCCCACTCACTGGAGCATCCTCTTCACAACACCCTCCTTGATTGTCAGCCTCTGTTTTCCCAGGGCTCCCTGAAAGATTCATCAAAAATATAATTTGTTCCTGTTTTTCGATAGCTTTCAGACCTTCTATGTTTTCTCATTGTCCACTCTCCTTAATATGTCTGACCTCTCCCTGCCCTGGACCCTTTTTATTCTCCAGCCTTGTCTCTAACCACTGCTGACTCCAGCTGTTAACTCACCACCATGTTGCAATGTGTGCAATTGATCAACTAGAAAACAAATCTAATTCTTCTCCATCATTCCACATCCAAAAACATTGTGTATTATCAAAGTTTGCTATTTTCCAAGTTAAACATCCTTTAACAACCCTAGTTCTTGTGTTTCTTTGATAATTATGACCTAATGTGTCGACATCATTGGTAAATTCTGATAAACTGAATCCAGTGTTTTCATAAGGTCTTTCTCTCTTCAGAGAACAGAGAGCTTTCAATTTCCTGGTTCTTGGTACTAACTTTCATTTATGCAAAACAAAATTAAATAAGTCTTTTCATCATCCACATCCACTCATGTTATACTGGCCAACTGAAACATTGCATTAATTTTCATTACATTTAAGTTCTGAAAATCTGTACTTTGCATTTATTTTTTAAGCATAATTATAGCAATTTATATTCATTTTATTGAATTGCATCTGATTAATTTTAACTCATCTTTTCACCCAGTTAAGAATGTTCATCTTTTAGAAGCCTATGTTTATATCATGCCAAAATTGGATAAATTGGCTGCCTTTGTCTTCATCCAAGTTCTTAAAAAATAGTTGAAAATTATAGGGCCAAATAGTTTGAGGGCAGTCACCATATCATTATGATTAAAGTCCTATCTTGTGATCTCATTCATGAAGAGATTTAAGGAACTTAACAAATATACTCTACTTAAGAGTATCAAAATAACATTCGATATTCATGGTGAATCTATGTTTGTTCTTTATGATCCAAAGAGCATCCTCATGATTCTTTTTAGAAATGTATTAAACATTGAAGTCACATATATGGCCTCTGAACAGAGCTTTATCTTCTTAAAAAACTTTAAAAAGAAAATGAAAGAAAAAAAAAGTTCTGTGGGAGCTTCTCTACTTTCTATAATTTTTAAAGAAATTTTGTACTGGCTCCACTTTATGTTAACTTCATTATATACAAAAATGTACTCTAATCCTCTCCTCATCTATATTGGTATTTAATTTTTTTCTCAGTTGTAATGATTCTACTCTACCTTATGTGAGAATGATTCCTCTGAATGTAGAATATAAAAGAAAATTGGGAGTTTGAATTCTATTTTCTATGTTGGTCTTAATGTAATTTTACCAATATTTTCTGAAATCACGCTAAATAAGAGCTGAAGAATACTCAAGATTAATTTTTGGAAGCAACATTATTCTTCTGGTTCTTCAGCAGAATTTCAGGTCATACTCTGTCTTCTATCAAATGATTTGCCCCCAAATTATTCTCTGCTGCTTCCTTCCATGCCCCGCAGTCCCTGCTTGCGCACAAAGACTTTTGCTGTGGGTTGTGGGTATACTGCTCAGTTCACAATAAATTCTCCACTCCTGACACTTAGAAGTCACTTGCTTTTAACTTTTTTTGTCACCTTGACCCAGACAAGTTGTCTTGTTAAAATGGCGGGAGGTCTTTCATTCATAACAACCTGCTATTCTAACGCAGCTGAGGCTCTAATGCAAATTCTGGTAGATAAAGGTCACGGTAACCTGAGTAGTACATATCCAGGCATTCTCCAAATTCTTCTTTTTAATGTTTTTAATAGATTTATTTATTTATGCATACAAGAGCTGGGGTGCAGGTCAGAGGTGTGGAGGTAAGAGGATTCACCAGAGACAGAATGGGGAGCGGAACAGGTGGATCTACTGAAATACACTGCTGAGGGGAGCAGCAGGTGAGGCAGGACAGGTCTGCTGTGCCATGTGGGAAGCTCCCTGGCTGGGGATCAATCTCAGGCTACAGTGGCTGCCGATAGCTTCATCGTGCTGAGACCTAACCCCTTGCACCACCAGGGAGGGCCCAAATTCTTCTTTTTTAATAAAGAATCATTGTATTTCAGCATACTCTTGGATCTGTGCTTGCTCCTGCATTGGACCCAATAGAATCTCCTCATCGTAAGGTAAGCTGGCTACTGATTTAAATTCAATCTGCAACTTTAATTCCTCTTGGCATGTAATTTAACATATTGATAGACTCCCGGGTTTAGACATAGATCTTTAGGAGACTACTATTCTGTCTACACACTCACTAATCAGGGAGCCACATCTGTCCACAGGGAACACATATGCCTTTCTTGCTCTGCCAAGCAGAGGAATAGCTGATCCCAACACAGACACTTCAGTGGGCGACTACAGAGCACTTGAGCATTTTAGGCATGACCGGGCACCAAGTTCTCTCCCACACTCAATTTCAAGGAGCACATGTCTGGGTGGGACGGGGGATGGGGGAGTCTTCTCCACAGCACCAGACTGGAATGCTATTAAATCCCTTCCCTCTCTCTTAGATATAATGACCTTCTGGGTCCTCTTGACCGTCTCTTCATTCTTCCTTATAATCCCTGACCTGAGATGATATACCTGAGAGTCACAAAACCATTTCTATAACATTCTCTTTGTAATTTTTTTATGTAGAGATCTTTGAACAGTGTTAGTGTTTAAAATTTACTTTACAGGTACCACAGTAAGAATTTCCTTTTAATATCCTTTTATATAGTATTTTTTCAATTGTTTAGTGCTGTAAATAATTTTAAAGGGTTTTCCTTACACCTACATCATTTCATAAATTTTCAAAATGTTAGCTGAATCAAAGAAATAGAATAATAAGAATTAATGAATAAGGCATCTCCATTTTCACTTTTGGTGAATATTTCCAAATTAATGTTCATACAGGCTTATACCTTTTTATTCAGTAAGACACAATTTGCACATCCAAAAGAAAACAATTGCGATAGATTGCTTTCACATAGCACCGCTAGCAAGACATGACATCTACTTTTTGAACTTTGCCTATTAAATTGGTGGTAAAATATATTTCGTGGTATTTCTCTTTCTTTGGTTTGAAATGTACATGTTATGATTGAGGGTTCTTTGGAATTATAGGTGTTTCTTAAGTGTATTTTATGTTTTAGAATGTAGAGCATTCTGGCCAGTTTTTAAACTAACTTACAAGAATCCAAGTAGCATGAAGTCAAAGAGTAGCTGGAACTAATGTTGAGAATTTTCCAAAGGAAAGAATTAAGAAAAGAGAATGATGGCCTCCCTGGTGGCACAATGGGCTAAGTGCAGCCCTGTGGAGCTGTTGGAGGCTGCAGCACGAGTTCAGTGCCTGGCGGGGGAGCGTCCCACATGGTGCGGCAGACCTCTCCTGCCTCGCCCACTGCTCCCCTCAGCAGTGTATTTCCGTCGATCTGCCTGTTCTGCTCCCCATTCTGTCTCTGGTGAACCCTCTCGCCGCCCCACACCTCTGGCCTGCACCCCAGCTTGTATGCAAAAATAAAATATATCTTTACAAAAAAAAAAGAGAGCGAAGCAACAAAAGTCAATAACTAGAGCTATGGAGCCCCAAACTATATTGAAATTATCCGATTTTTCTAAATTTCGCTGTGAAATTCTCAAAAGAGTGAAAATCACCAAGATCTTATAACTCTAGTATATGTCCTCTCTTAGGAGAAGACACAGAAACAAAGGATCCATTCCAAGAACTGTAGAAGTCTTCATTGGGGCTCAATTTAGAAAGGCAGAGTTAATATTATATGACCTTGAATGAAGAAGAAATATTCCTAAGGATGCTGACATATAAGAACTGTAAAATGTTAACATTCCTAACTATTAGTTTTAAATTATGTTCTATTAAATTTCATTTTTAGGAATGGATGGGAAATAGATGACCAAACTCTTTAGGTCTATTTTCAGTGTAAAACATTAGGAATCTATAAATATCAAGATAATATTAATGTCTACTTACAAACCCTTAAATTTCATGTTCTTTTTCAAGTTGGGTAAAAAGACCATAATGCTCTCTGTGTTATTTCAGCTGAATGTTGACATTCTGTGCCTTTAGCACAGAATCTCACACAATTCAAGTTCTACCTTGAATATATAATTTATGTCCATTGACATGCTCTCTTGAACTGCTGAAGGAAAAAGACCACTTCATGACTTTACTTATGAAAATAGAAGGACTGGAATTGTGAACATAAACTACAAGGGTTTTGAACTATTTAGATAATAATAGTTTTGAATAGTCACATAAATGAAATTTTGTGACACTATTTAATGGTGATTAAATGTTGGGTAAGCAAACACCCAAAGGATACAATAATTTACCTTGTTTAAACAAACCTTGATGGTTTCCAAGGCTCTTGTCCAACTAGTATAATGATTTCGCTCAGCTGATCTTCCTCACCCCTTTATTGGATTAGCACTGCCTCCCACATAGTTCTGGCCGTCCTCACCCTGCAGGTAATACAGGCATCAAAATAACCATGCAAGTGAGACCACACTAAGTGATCTTAATAACTCATGGGAAAAATGGAATTGTCCCATCACCTTTAAAAATATCTGCCAGAACTTAAAAAAAAAAAAACCTCTTTATGCAGCTTATAAATATGTAGGGAAATATAAAATGAGCAAAAATAATATTTACCAAGCACATTGTAGTTACACCCACTGAAAATTTAAGTTATTTCTTTATACTTTCATCAAAAGCAGTTTGAACAGTACTTTCCTTCTCCTGGTCACTGTATAACTTAGGATACACAAAGTATCTTTCCTGCTTTGGGGAATTATCATAGTGCTTTCTAAGTTCTGATTGGCTATAAGTGTTTTATCCTTTGACTTTTCAATATCGTTAAAATATAACTGAGAGTTCTTTTAATGTGAAGATGTTACTTCCTCCAGGAGAGCTTTGTCCTTTTTGTCACAACCATTATCCTCATTTATGTTGATACGGTCACCTTCACTAAGTTCTTTTGGCCATATGTCTAGTCTCTCACATAAGCCAATGTCAACACTCAT
>PVIJ01000421.1:24972-78464 GCA_004024925.1 Scalopus aquaticus
TTTTTTTTTTTTTTTTTTTTTTTTTTTTTTTTTTTTTTTTTTTTTTTTTTTTTTTTTTTTGCCAATTCACTCTGCTGATGATCCATTTGTGTCAAATGCCATGTGAGTCTACCACTGGGAGAGAAGGAAGTTGCACAACTATGTGATCTACTGTCGGTGTGTAAACTGAAAAACAGATGCTCAGTGACTGGTCATGGGCAAATTGTGAAAGAAGTGGCATGACTGTTAATGATTATGATGGGCATCTGTTATTGGCATAGAGACTGAAATGAAGAGCTAGCAGGAAGTTTGCACTATATGCAATTATTTGGTTAATATGCCATGGTAAAATTTGAAATATATTGTTGAAGGACTGGTCTTACTAAACCATGGTAACTGATAATCATGCATAAGGGAACGTGCAAAGCAAAGGTTGACTTGCTCTAAGAAGGAATGATACACACGAGTGCATGTATATGTGAATAAGTGTGCATATATGTATATTGCATGTATGCATGTAAGTTTGTGTACATATATGTGCATATTTGTGTGTTATATATGTAGTCGTAAGGCCTTGGAAGCAATTAAATGGGCAAAATACAGAGACCTGATGAGCGATCACCTCCAAGAACTCTCTGCATCTTACTTTTTTATTCATAACTTATGTCTTATTATGCCAGACATTTTTCAAGAGCTTAACAAACGCTATCGTCTTTCATCATCTTAATAAGAATGAAGTGGTTATTATTATTTGAAAAAATATGAACAAAGAAGGTACATGATCTGTCTATGATGACACAGATTGTAAATGTCATAGCAAGATTCCAAACCCAAGCAGTCTGGCGTTGGAGGCTGTTCCTCAGCCACTATACAATGCTGCCTGTATCATCAGCTGGTGTTGCTAATTCTGCCAAGTAAACATTATCAAGTTGTTGATGTTCTGATAGAGTTAAGTTGATCTCATTTATTGCAGTTTATGACTATAGATGCAAAATTCAGTTCACCTGGCTGACATTATTTATGACAGAGATTACTAAGGCTCCACAGAATTTAGGAGAAGTCATGCTTTCTTTAGAGTAGATATAAATGCAAAGGGGAGAAATTGGAGGGAAGGAGACGCAGTTGGCAACATTTCTTAGGATTTGTATGTACTAGTTTAAAAGGTCACAAGGTTGCACTTCTGGGCATGAAGCTTTTCATGAAGGTGGGGAAAAAATGCCATGTATCATGGAAAAAATCAGTTACTCTATTTCTACCAGATTAGAGGGGCTGTCTTTTTTTTAAAGATTTATTTATTAGTACATACAATGTGGGGTACAGTCCACAGGCGTGGGGCGGCAAGAAGGTTCACCAGAGACAGAGTGGGGAGCAGAACAGGCAGATCAGAAATACACTGCTGAGGGGAGCAGCGGGCGAGGCAGGAGAGGTCTGCCGCACCATGTGGGATTCTCCCAGGCTGGGCGTCGAACTCGCATCGCGCGCTGCGGGCAGTCCACAGCACAGTGCTCAACCACTGCGCCACCAGGGAGGCTATAGAAGGGGTTCTTCAGGGAGCTGATCAAACCAACTCTACTGAAATATAAGTGTTATAAATTTGACCTTGCTTTGAAAACAATTGTCAACCCACTAATCCTGAAAATTATAAAAGTAAATTTTAGCGACCATGACACATGTATTAAGAGGACAAACAGCTATGTGAAATAGACACAACTGATAGAACACTGCAAGTTCAAAAGCATTACCCCATTTCTCTTGTTAATTATTTTTGAGAATGCTAGCAATCAGATAACTTAATCTGCTTCATTGGAATTGTAGTTAAATATTAAAATGGTGGTTTATTTTTAAATCTTTTTTGTGTTTCATTGCTACTTCCGAATCTCTGGTTCCTAGCAACTGCCAACCGTCCAATTTTCAGTGCTCTCCTTTTCTCTCTTTGGCAAATAAAATGAAAAAATCAAAAGGTGATGCAGGTTGTTACTAGAAAAAACTTATTTCATGAAACAATATGAATGACCCAGAATAAGCCATTCATGAACATAAGGTCATGAAGAAAACAGCAGAGGCTCAATTTCTCATCGAGTCTTTTCAATCACCAAGTTTGGTTCCACTAGTTGAAAGAATTTCCTTAGTTTCTGTACAAAATTTCTTGCTTCTGAGAGATTTCACTTAAAAAGAAGAAGAAAGGGCCTCCCTGGTGGCGCAATGGGTTAAAAACAGACAGCACTGTGAAGCTATCCAGAACCACTGCAGCACGATTTCCATACCCAGCCAGGGAGCTTCCCACATGGTGCAGCTCGCTGCTCCCCTCAGCAGTGTACTTCAGTCGATCTCCCTGTTCTGCTCCCCACTCTGTCTCTTGTGAATCCTCTCACCACCCTAAACCTATGGCTTTCACCCCAGTTTGTATGCATAAATAAATAAATCTTTAAAAAAAAAAGAGGAAGAAAGGAGAGGGCTAATATTGAAGAAAGCTTAGTTAACCTAGCACAGTTAAATGCATATGAACTAGAAACAAGTAAAAGATTTGTATTCCAAACAAGTGAATTAACCAGGGAACAAACCAGATTCCATTAAGAAGAGAGAATTGAACTATACGATCTCTAAATTCACTTTAGGTTCAAAATTTGAGTAATACTACAAAAAACATTTTATTTGAAGGCCACCCAAGAAACCATAACATTCATTAGCTCTTACACTCACAGCTGAAATGACTCTGTGGACTACACATTCTGCTTAGAATAAAAATCCAAGTTCTGGGCCTCCCTGGTGGCGCAGTGGTTAAGTGCTGAGCTGTGGAGCTGTCGGCAGCAGTGACAACCCTGGGCTGGGGAGATTCCCACATGGCGCGGCAGACCTCTCCTGTCTCGCCCACTGCTCCCCTCAGCAGTGTATTTCTGTTGATCTGCCCGTTCTGCTTCCCACTCTGTCTCTGGTGAACCCTCTCGCCGCCCCACCCCTCTGGCCTGTACCCCGGCTTGTATGCATAAATAAATAAATCTTAAAAAAAAAAATCCAAGTTCTTTATCATGGCCCAAGAATCCCTAGACGGCGTGTCTCTGCAGCCTTTTCTCTTCTCACACTGCGCTCTGTCCATATGACTGTTCCACTTCTTCACACTTGTTAGGTTGTTGTCAGTCTTAGCGCTTTTGTTCTTCCTTTTCCTTAAATGTCCAGCCTTCTACTTCAACTCATCAAGGCTGCCACCTACCTGTCCTTTGGGTCTCCACTCACATGTCACCTCCACCTGGATGGGGCTTTCCTTGCCCAATTAACCCAAGGAGACTTTCCCCTAGATGACCTCTGTTTCAATTTTTCTATAACAGTGATAAAACCTCCAGTGATAATATCATTTTCTTGCTTTTTATCTTCTGCCCAGGAGCATAATTTATGTGAGGGCAAGTAATTATCCATCTTTTTTTTTAAGATTTATTTTTATTTATGCATATACAAACTGGGGTGTTGGCCAGAGGTGTTGGGGGGGGTGAAAGGATTCACCAGAGACAGAGTGGGGAGCGTAACAGGTGGATCTACTGAATACACTGCTGAGGTGAGACAGGAGAGGTCTGCCGCGCCATGTGGGTCAGCTCCCTGGTTGGGGATTGGACTCAAGCTGCAGTGGCTGGCGATAGCTTGATAGTGCTGACACTTTAACCCCTATGTCACCAGAATCCATCTCATTCCCCTGTGGATCTCCTGGAACAGTGCCTGGCAAATAGTGTGCACAATTTATGTAATCTGAAAATAAATGATCCTATACATCGCTCACTGATGTAGCATCAATGTCTAAACACAATGCCTGGTATGTACTAGATAGTCAGTGAATATTTTCTTAATGTACCTGAATAAGTGAATTTATAAGGGTGTCAGTATGAATTATGGATCATGTAATCTGTATTAGCTTCCTAACATTCCTGTAACTATCACAGCTTAGTGATTTAAAGCAAAAACTATTATTTTATAGTTCTAGAAGTCAGAGGCTAACACAACTCACTGGACTAAAGTCAAGGTTTTGGTAGATCTATGTTCACTCTGGAGAGTCTAAGGGAGGATTGTTACCTTGTCGTCTCCAGTTTTTAAATGCTGCCTGTATTCCTTGGCTCATGGTTAGCTCACATCTTCAAAATCAGTAGTGGCCAGTTGAGTCTTTATCATACTCTCTAACCCTGACACTGATTCTTCTACTTCCCTTTTCACTAGTAAAAACCCTGTGATTCTATTGGATCTACTTTCATAATCCAGAATAATCTATTTCCAATGTCTAAATTTAATCACTTATGCAAAGTCTCTTTGGCCAACTAATGTGATATATTCACAGGTCCAGGGATTAGGATGTGGACATCTTGGGGGAGTGAGATTTTGCCACATTATCATTTGGTATGATTCTGAAAGCAAATCATTCTTGCCTTGGGTAATCCCATGGAAAACTTGTCCCTTAAGCATGTGCCAATGGTCATGAGCTAGAGTGGATTTCCCCTAAGTAATCTTACCCTTCCTTTTCCAATCCAGGCCTGTAGCTTGAGGATGTGAGTAATGCCTCTTTGCATATATTGAGCAAAGAGTTTAGGCTACTACCTCCTATGCATATAAACAACCTAAAAATAAGCAGAAATTGACATCTCTAGACAGGCTAAAAATCCATTTTTGTTGCTGGTAGAAGATAATTACAAGAAGAGAAACACATTCCATTTCCATCACCCAAACAAAAGGACAACACCAGCATATTGTAAGAAAATAAAATTCCCTGAGAGTCAAGCAAATTGCATCATTATTAGAAGGATCTATTTTAAGCCTGGGAGATAGAAGGAGAGTAGAATGATAGACTCCAAAACCTGCATTGAACTGAAGTAATTCTCTTCACTTGTCTGGGATAAGTTAGCCCATACAATTAAGCAAACTCAGGGCCCTAACGCATTCACTATCCATCCATATATTCTCTCTGCCTTGGCACAGCTGGTGTTGCTGGTGTTATTTATGAAGGCACTCTTGCTATATTTGCACAGCATGCGGCATTGTTCATAGCAGGCTACAGATTATTGCCAATGAATAATGCCTGAGAAGCTCCTAACCCTTAGTGCTTGGGCCTAATAACTAAATCAGGAATAGCTACTTCTCTGTGTTCTGCTTAAGATTATAGCAGGCCATAAATAAGCTCCCAGTGGCAGTATCCATTTGGCATCAGTGAGTATGCCTGCTCATATTGTTCTCTGTTATACTATAAACAATGTTTATTGCTAAGATTTTTTTAAGGTGATGAACCCTAAATCTGGACATCAGAATTTTCCAAAATCTCACACAGCCTGAATTATTAATCTAGCCAAAGTACACATCAGGTCTCATTTGGGAATTTACTTGTGAGAAATGAGAGGAGTAACTACAGCAAAGTGAAAATTCCTACACAGTCTTTTCCCTGAATTATTAAAAATTGCCTGGCAATTTATCTTGCAATGTTCAATGGTTAGTCTTTTTCTCCTGCCAACTGGCATACTTGTCAGAGCTTCAAAAGGGGACAGTGAGTTTCAAAATTTACTTTCACCACCCACTTTGGTAAAGACAAAATCCCTGGGAGATTTCCCTTTGACCACTTCCCAAGGACCATGTAGAATCACTTTGCCAAAATTAGTAGGAAAACTGGTGCTCTTTTTAACTACAACGCCAAGAGCGCCCTCTCTGTGCCTGCTATCTAGAGACAGTCATTACATGTCTCTGATAATTATCTCAAATTCATGCAAGAAGTGAGTCTTCAGGGCCTCCCTGGTGGCGCAAGGGGTTAATTAAGCGCTGCGCTGTGGAGCTGTCAGCGGCTGCGGCACAAGTTCGATTCCCGGCCGGGGAGCTTCCCACATGGCACAGCAGACCTCTCCTGCTTCACCCACTGCTCCCCTCAGCAGTGTATTTCTGTCGATCTGCCTGTGCTGCTCTCCACTCTGTCTCTGGTGAACCCTCTCACGGCCCCACACCTCTAGCCTACACCCCAGCTTGTATGCAAAAATAAAAATCAATCTTTAAAAAGTGAGTCTTCAGCAAGATTACCACCACTATCTCTTTATGAAATCTCTAAATACATCACTCAATTGAAGGCTTAGGGCTTCTAGAGATGATATAAACAAAGAGGGAGGCAGAGCAAGACTCTGGGCAGAGTTGTCCAGTTTGTCATCTGAACGATAAAGATTTTGTCACTAAGGGGCTTGGGGCTTCCCCTCTTCCCTTGAATCTTACCTGGCCTCATCAGCTCACCTGGCTCTATTAGTTTTCTGTTCTCCCCAAACAAATTAGCACAACCTGGGTGATTTTAAGCAACAGAAATTATTCTGTCACAGTGCTGGAAACCCTAAGTCCAAAAATGAGGGGCTAGGGGACGAGGCTCCCACTAAAAGCTCTAGGGGAATCCTTCCTTGCCTCTTCTAGTTTCTGGTGGCTCTAGGCATCCCTTGGCTCATGGCTGGACAACTCCAAACTGTCTCCACTTCACGTGGCTTTTGAACCAGTGGCCTCAGTATTCAAATCTCCCATCCTTTCTCTCTAATGATTTCATCATTGAGATCCCTAATTCGTCACAGTAGCCACCCCTTACCCCATCTTAGCTGCAGGGAATATGTCCCAGGACCCCTTGGGGATGCCTGAAACCATGGCGAGTATCAAATCCTAATGTATGTTTTTTTCCTATATATGCATATCTATGATAATCTTAAATTAATAAGTTAGACATAGTAAGAGATTAACAACAAAAACCAATAAAATAAAACCATAATAACAATATACTATAATAAAAGTTACGTGAATATACTCTGCTTCCCTACATCTCTTTGTGTGTATATAATACACCATGGGTGGGCCACCCTGGTGGCACAGGAGTTAAAGACTCAGCGCTATCAAGCTATCGCCAGCCACTGCAGCCTGAGTTCGATCCCCAGCCAGGGAGCTTCCCACATGGTACAGCAGACCTCTCCTGTCTTGTCTCCTGCTCAGCAGTGTATTTCAGTAGCTCCACCTGTTCTGCTCCCCACTCTGTCTCTGGTGAATCATCTCACCCCCCCACACCTCTGGCCTATACCCCTGTTCTTGTACACATAAATAAATAAAAATAAGTCTTAAAAAAATGCACCATGGCCAATGGTGGGTAGCTGAAATTTTCAGAAAGCAAAACTTGCTAAGAGGTGACTGCAATACATCTGCAAAAACCTCATTTCCATATAAGGCTGCATTGTGAGGCTTAAGGTGGGCATGAGTCTTTTGTAGGATGGACACTATGCAGTCTACTTAACTGGGTCTGGTTCACCTGCCTTCACGAGACTTCTGTGAGGAGAATTTGTGTTCCCTGGCACACAGGTCTTTCTATTGCAGCTGTCCTGCTCCCTGGTCCTTATGGGTAGTAGGTCTGGAGCCTGTTTGATGCAGAACAGAGCACCCACACCCAGCTGCTGTCTTTCCTACCCTGCACCCCTCCTCGACATCAACCAGGCTTCTCTCTGCTGATTAGCCCAATGGGCTGGCTCCACTCCACCTTCTTGGAGAGTTAGATCTCTGTCACTAAATTCCCTCCACCCTGGAAGACATTGCAACCTTCTACTCAATGCACAGGCAACCTGGAAGGATTCAATTTTTCATTTATTTTACACCTTTCCCTCCATAAAGGTGATGCAATGGTGCAACTTTATTATAAGAGGATTTTTCAAAATACATCAGAGCATTAAAAAGATTAAAATCATCATAAACCCTATCCCATCAAGGTAACCCATTGTTATTGTTTAGATGAATTCCCCATCAATCTTTCTCTTGAACATATATTTTAAAGAGAAAGAGTTAGGGTAAGATTGCAGGTATTTATTCCTCATCCCTTTGCATCTCAGATGCACAAAACTGAATTAATTCATACATTTCATTTCATGATATAGTAAACACCTGTAAAACTACATCCAACAATCAGTTTCTTTTTTTGTCTTGCTCTTTTCACATTATCTGGCCTAATCATTTTCTCATGTCACTAGATAATCTTTTTAACATAATTTTAGTGACTCCTTATTAACTAGGCATGCTTTGCAAAATTAATTCAAATAATCTGACATTATAAACCTATAGACCAAGTCCAATTTTAATAAAATAATGAAGTGGAATACAATTTTATTCATAAAGTTGAATATCTCTAATTACTTTAAAATATATTTTTTAATCAAAAAGGAAAAATGCATTGGCATTTTTGATACATTTAAACATTGAAAAGCTTATATAATTTATAATGTCACCATCTGGTTCATCATTCTCTCCACACACTATCAAATGTATCAACTTTGACTAACTTGAAAGACAGACAATGTTATAGCTTTAATTTGCATCTTTTATTACTAGTTGGGATAGATTTTTTTATATGTATCAATCATTATACTTCCTTTCGTAATTGCCTTTTCAAATTCTTTACCTGTTTATTTCTATTGGAATGTTTATCTTTTTAATAATTCATTGGTTCACTCAACAAATTTTTACTGTGTATCTACAATGTGCCAAACAGTGGGCTTATTTAAGGGAAAGAATATTAAGGTTTAGGGAACATGATGTGTTGGTTTCTGCCTTCATAAAAAATTATATTCATTTTCTCATAAATTTACAATATCTCTTTATTAATCTCTGTATTAAGGCTATTAATCCTTTGTCCTGTCATTAAATTTTTACTAATTTGTCATTTTGCTAATTTTATACATTTTGCTAATTTTATACTAGCCAATAAAATTATTTTATGAAAGCTTTGGGGGAAGATCATTGTATTTTTCTTTATTTTGAGAGAGAAGGAAAGAGTTTATATATTGAGAGAACTTCCTTGCTAAAAATATCCAGCATTTGTTGTTCTCATTAACTGCGTTTTCACTCTTGATATTTTTCCATTCAGAATTATTTTGATATACAATGTGAGAATTTAGAAATACTATATTTCTAATGCTATATTTCTAATACTATATTTCTAACTTAGAAATACTACATTTCTAAATGGTAGTTAAAATTATTCCAATACCAAGTTTTAATGATCTGCTATTTTCTCATTGTTTAGAAGCTTACATTTATCATACACTAATATTTTATAAATATCAGAGCCTGTACCTCAGTTTTCTTTTTTGTCCCATTGTTTGGTCTATTCTTGGGCCATGTCACTGTGTTCATTATTAAGGCTTTATTAGTATGTTATAGTATATGACAGTGCAAAGTCTAGCATTTTTTTTTTTAGAATCTTGGTTATTTTCACTGTATTCTTTCTTCTGATCCAGGAAAACTTTATTGTAATCATCAAACATACAGACAAAAATCTCCCATGGAGACCTAGATTGGAATTGCTATAATATTCCTCTAGACTTTAAATATGTTATATAAAATCTTAATCACTTCAATACCCAGTTGCTAAGCAATTCTTTAGTTATCTTTTATTCCACAGTCCCCTTTTATACGTGAACTAACACCCCTCCTTTTAGGACTATAGTAAATAGACCTGTCAATTTCAGTGACCTATTATGAACAGCCTCATAAACTAAGAGTTATAAAACAAAAGAAAAATTGTCTGGAAGCTGAAGGAAATAAAGTCTGAGTTTCAAATCCAAATTTTATTAGCAGTGAAATTTATCAATCAAGTTAAAAAAAATCTCTTAAATTCTTTTTATTGATTAAAATAGTATGAACATTTGATATTTTATTGCAAAATATTTCAGACTTTTTATGATCACTAAAACATTTGTTGGTTATCCTGATATTCTACTGCATTGTTCTAGAGATCAAAACAAAGTATAAGTTTCATAATTTTTTATTTAAAATAAAGCATAAGAAATGCATTGGATTCAGGTGACTATCTCCTGGAGCTATTCAATAAAATTGCTTATGCAAACTTTAATCCCTTCTAAATCTTCCACTTGGCTGACATTGTTCTTGTCCCTAACTTTCTGCCCTGCAACATCTGTCTCTTGTTTCAGTCATTTTCTTTGTGCAACTGCTAGTGAAAGTACAAGGTTAATTATAGTATCATCTAAGAATAAGTCAAATTTCTTACTCAAAGGTCCAATAAAATTTTACTTATACATATTACTTTTGTTGTCTTTTTCAAGAACTGCTCAAAGCAAATTAGGTATCTCTTAGGTAAAGCATTCAAATAAGTTTCAGTGGGAAATAATGAGTTGGAGAATCTTGCTGTGAGTACATAGTAAAGAGCCAGACATGCAAACAGTCATTCTCAATGAGCCCATCTATGTAATGGGTACGTTTTCAGATAAACTCATCTCAGTCTTGTCTCCTTTTCTGAGAATAGCTTCCCAGTCTCAGCAACTCTGCCTCTTTGGGGACTAGCATGAGACTTAACATTTGAAGGACACTCTGTAAGTGTTAAAGTATTATCTCTGTTCCTCTATATCTGATATATAGGAAACCTAGACCCACCTTAGAAGAAGGACCACGAGGAATTCTACTGGGGATATCAGGACTGGAACATGACCCTCACATGATGCTAAGAGAGCTTTTGCAAACACGATTGCTGAAATCTGTTTAAGAGCTGAAATTCCCCTGCATACTGTACACAGAATATAGCAAGGGACCAAAGCTAGAAAATCTGCTCCAACCGCAAGCATTAGGCCAAAGCTATAACTACACTTAGCAATGGCCCTTGAGCCTTTAATTCTAAGTAGATCCTCCTCAAAACTCTCATTTTCAAATCCTTTGAAATGTCTTATTTTTACCAAGTTCAAGTGGCAATCACTCTATAACTGGATATAATTTCATTTACGTGTAAATGAAATTATATTTCCATTTGTTTCAATTGAAGCGGAAAAGAGTCACTACGTCTAGCTTATTAAAAACCACAGATGAGTGGAATGAGTCTTCTTACACTGACCCAATATAGAATTATAAATTATATTTATAATTTTCTATTTAATGACTTGATTATATTGAATTAGACTTGTAACATTATCTAAAATGTCTGGAGTTTCTTACTTGGCAATTTTTAGTCCACTTTCCTTATTACATGCTCATGAATTTATTGTCTCACATTATCATTGTTCTGATCCTTATTGTTCTCATAGATCATCACGCAACTTCTTGGCAATTTCAAGAGTAAACTTCCCCTCTTAGGAGAGCCTTGTTGAATGTAAACTTCAACTGGACTTCGCGGAGGGACTTTCCTTTCAGGATTGCTTTATTTATGTTTAAGGTAGTTTTAAAAGCTCCTACATTTCCCTAAAAATTTTATCATAGAACATTCACATTGTTCTAGTGTGTGTTAGAGTAGAAGCTGACAAAACTTGAATGGCATAGAGATTTCAAGGGTTCATGCACAGGGTCTTGCAACTAAAATATATATGGCTTGACTAATGCTCAGGAACTCATAAATAAATCTTCATTTTAAGCACTAAATCAATCCAAAATAGTTGACTTAAGACTAGTATTGCATTTTAACAGTCTATGACTAATTTTTTAAATAAAGAAAAATCCACCCAGAAGTGTATTGAATTTTAAAAATGATAACTAAAATTATAAAATGTTTATGATATAGCAATCCTTTTGTAAGGAGTATTCCACCCTATCTTTGCAGCAGCTTAATGTTAGATACTACTATCTACATTTTACAGATGAAGAAACTAAGGTACAGGAGGTTAAGTAAATTGCCCATAGTCTTGTAATCAGCAGTGGTAGCATCAACATTCAGCTGTGTCACTTGGCCTTGAACTTATGTTTGTAATCAATGTAACACCACCCCTAAAGCATCTCCCCAGGCAGTTTTCCATCCAGGAATTACTCAGGAGCCTGTGCTTGCTAACCTTGCAAGGTCAAATGAGTTGTGACTGGTTCACACACTGTTTGGAATGGAATGTATCAAGTATTGTAATAGCACCTAAAACTCTTTCTTGACCTGAAAGTAATTGACAGACAGATCCTGACTTAGAAAATCCTACTTAGCAAATCAAAAGACATGATACCCTGGTAAAATTGAATTGTAGGGAAACAATGCATTTTTTAAAACATAACTATGTTCAGGCTTATGATATAGTTATGTTCCTATATCCCAGCTGCTCTCCCCAGCCAGCCAGCAATCCTTTGAGAACTTCTCAGTTCCAGTGCCCAAGCCAAGTCATGTGACATAATGGACTGAATTATAGGAAAGTCCCCTCACAAAAACATTTAATCCATCTCTTCATATTTCAGCTGATACCTGGGTCACAGAGGGTAGGGTATCTGGATACCAAAACATCAGCAAAAATTGTCACAAACTCTTTATGGTCATTCACAATACTCCTGCTCCCCTATCTTCAACTTAATAAAACATTCAAAAGCTCATGTCGAGAAGAATGTCTTCTCACTCTGCTGCTTCCTGGGGTCTCAGTTTCCACATAAAATATGAAGACCAGATGGACATCATCTGGTGTCAGAATTGTCTTTGAACATCATCTGAGGACAGAATTTGATTCTAGATGCTTTGTGTCTGACAACCTTAAAAAGCCTGCACTGGGGACCCGGCCAAAATACATGACTCCATATAAAATTAATTACCGGGTGAGCTTCCCATTACTGAGTTCACAGTGGCCTTGAAAAATATTGTCCTTCGAGGTATGCCAAGTCAAAATCATGCAAAGTGCTATTTAATTGATGCATTGAGCTTAAAAGCAGCCAACTCTATCATATTAGCCCTGTGTTAGTCACATCAGCAACTGCTCAATAAATAACTTGTTGACTGATTGACTGAAGGGATATTGAAAAGATACTGGGTGATTCTCTTTGCTCTAGCACATCTGTTATATGACCAGATGTCCTTTGCAAGGGTGAACTCAGCAGAGCAACAGAAAGCAATTGGGGGAGCTGCTGAAAATTATTATGCTAGCAAAAGAGAAGAGGAACACATTATCCGCTGTCTACACTGGATGTAAAAGCTTTTGCAATGATGACACAGCAGTGACAACAGAGAAAATTGTACAGGATTAGAAGTTTAGAGACCTGGACTTTGGTTCTCTGCCAATAATGTTGTGGAAGACCGTAGGAGAGCTAATTTACCTTCTCTCTAGATGTTTGGTGAAGTGTTTTTAGGGTCACCTCTATTTTTTAATTTTATAATTTTTCTTCTGACTTAGGTTGCTATGCATTGGGAATCAGGAAATTTTAGCATTCTGCCTCTTCTCAAATGTTGATTTGTTGCCAGTGGATTAGGCTCATCAATATCTTGAGCTTCCATACAATCAATTCTTCTTCTAGACCATTCTTTTCTTCAGTGAATGCTGAAATTTGAGTCAGTATTTATTACTTATTAAGAGTCTATTAAACGTGATGCACTGAACTAGGTGCGAGTGAGAAGGTCCCTACTTACAAAGAGCTTACAATCTAACAGGAATGTCAACAGAATTCCAACAAATTGTGGTAAATGCAATGAAAGAAGTGTTGGTAAAGCGCCATGGCAGGCTACAGCAAGAGGACTTTCTCTGAAACAATTATGGAAGAATTGCACAGAGGAGGGACTTTTGGAGTTGAATCTTAAAAGGTGAGGTTGTCAGGCAGAAGAACTAGAAGAGATTTTCAAGGCAGAAAATGCAAGATTATTCTACAACTGTATGAACAGCTAATATGGACTTGAAGGGAAAGGGAGACTGAAATGTTTTGTGAGACTGGATTTGATAGCCATTTGTCCCAGAATGAAGAGAGAAAAGAGGAACAGAGTCCTTCCCTAACAGAAAATCTTAATGAGCAGCATAAAGAAACCATGAACTTCCATAAGCCAAGTTTTGGGGCAATTTCTTGTTAAAACATCTTCCAATGATTTTATATCAAGTTTCTCATTTCCTTAACACTAGTTCTTCCCAAGGCTGACTTCTGCTTGCCCCCCAAATTAAAACTTCCCTTCCCTCCCTAGCAATTACTTACAACTTGTAAGTGCCTATCTATTCAGCTCTTTACTTTGAATTAATAAAAATTATGTCTCCTTGCACACAACATACTGTTTGAGTCTGTATGTCTACCCCTGTGTAAAGAATTTCTTACGTGTGTCAAAACTGTCAGCGCATTATACAGGGTTTGACATACCAAGGCCAAAAATCCCATATTAAGCTCTTGGAGCCGAAGCTGTATTTTCTCTCCTCCTATTACAAGAAACTTCACAATAATATTTCCAGGGCCTTGTGACTCTTCTATAAAGGCTGGTGGAAGCTGTTATTTCATATTTGTATTATATTTATATATTTAAAAAGGTCTGAAGTTGGCTCCTAAGTCCTAAAGAAACCTGTTTCTCTCGCTCCACTAGAATGAGTTAGGGTGCTGGAATAAGAAACAGATGGAAAAAAATAAATATAATTAGGAGTTAGCAGAAACTGTGGCTTTCCTATTGGCAGTGCATGGTTCCCTTCATTGAGTGTAATATATGAGCTTCAGTATAATATGCAATGTGGTCATCAATTTTAATTGTGCCTGCCTTTCATTTGCCTGTTGCTGCCATTCCCATCTGAGTCTTCAAAGGGAACTGGCAGGTTGATCATCATCATAACCATAATGTAGCATCACTGAATCTGATGAACTTATTTTCCTTGCAATTTGGGATCACAGGTAGAAAGTTATTGAACTCACCCTGATAAGCACCTTTCTCCAAAAGCACAGATTTTAGAAAGGTAGTAATCACAACTGCATAATCTGTGCTTAACCAATTTAATGTAATAATCATAATAGCAATAATAATGCAACCATTGCAGGAAAGTAATCAATTCTGTTTTACATTTATAGGGTGATAGCATATTGGATTGCCTCTATTCAATGAAAACAAAGTTTACTTCTTTAACTGAGGACCTGGGAAATAAAGATCCCTCTGTTGTTTCAATATTTCCCCTTTAAGTAATTGTTGCATATGCATAGGAATGTCAGGAGTCCCCATCTTTCCGCTAATGTTGCACTTTGCACATTTTCACTGCACACAAGCCAAGTGTGTTCAGAATTAGTAGTCAGTGCTAAAATTCATGAAAAAAATGTGAAAACAAATGTATTGTTTTAGTTCAAGGGAAATGCTTACAAAATAAATCTGTATGAGCAAATATTCCAAGTTACCAAATTCAGTGGTTGTTTAAAGTCTCAGAATTCACCTGAGATTTCCCAGGAAATGAAAAGTTAAGACTTTGTTTAGGAGGATAGCTATTTCCTTTTCTCTAAAATTTGAAGAAATTCACTTTGTGTCTGATTATAACTCTATCGTCTGATTAGTGTATTTCCCTTGGGATAGTAAAATATACAAGTGACTTCCCCAATTATTCCAATGAACTAATGAAGAAAAACTATGCAAAATGTAATTTCTTGGTTTCCTACAACAAATTCAAAGCTAAGCAGGAAAAATTCTATTTTGGTGTCCTTGCTGGCTGAAATCCATTTTATTCTTTAATTACAGGTTATTGTTTTTCTCACTAATTCCATTACTCATATAATTCTTAATGCCTTTCATAAAAGGAACATACATTTTTCATCATCTGTGCTTCTGAAATGAATTTATTATTCACCGGTATTTCATGGCAGTAGAAAATCCTCACCTAAATTCCTGTTCTTGTGACTGTAGTTGGCAATGTCTCCCATAGAGTTCAGAATGTTCGAAACACAGTCACACATACATATATATACACATACACACCAGGGAATTATAAATAACAGTATCCTCATGGTAAGCAATTTCTTTCTGAGTAATCAGTGTTTATTAATATGTTTCCAGGTTATTATGCGTACAAATAAATGAAGACAAAAACAGTTGAAACATTCAGAACAACCAGCTAACGGCATGAGTCTCCAACTGATGTGTATGACCCACAGGTAAGGAATGCTTATCCCTCTGGCTCCCCCAGTGTCTGGAACAGTGCCTGAACTATAACAGGCACTGTTTTATTTGTTTGTAAATATTTGTTGAATGCAAATTATCTAGAAACATTAAGTAGGAAATAATTTCCTCCTTTTTAAATCCCTTGAAGTAGAGCAATATAGAGGAGTATGTATCTTGGGTACAGAGAAAACATAAATTTGACTGACATATATTTGATAGAGAAACAGTAACCAGATGGGCAGGATTTTAAGGTGACTATTTCCCCTTTATAGAAAATCTATATTTATATGAATATTGAAAAATGAGATGGTTTACAGCCACTGAAAAACCTACATGCAGCACGTTGCAGTAACCAAGGAGGTACATGTGCGTGGGGTGGCCCGAGGGGCAGCTGTGGAGGTGTCTGAGGGTGAAGGGCTGGCCTGCTTATGCCTAGCGACCCCAGTCAGCCCGCAGTCGGAATACTTGGTCACCCAGACCCAACTTGCGGAGAAAAGCATGCAATCTGCCTGGAAAACACAGGCTGCCAACATGGGTGAACCCTGGTCCCTCTGGACACTGGCGCCATCACTTCAGTAACACCCCCATTTTCTCTTTGCCCAACGTGACTGAGTTCTACAGCTTTCCCTTCTTAAGGAGTAAGTATGAAAACAGGATGACAGAAACACGTGACACATTCCAGCAACACTGCTTCCTAGCCATGTAGCTCATGATGTAGAAGGCAGACTGGATTTTCCAGTTTCTCTGCTCTCCCTCAGTCTTGCCGGAGCACACCAGCTCAGGTGAGGAGCGCGCAGTGGGTCCAGGCCAACTGGGTCACCCATCCACAACCCCTTTCCTCTGGTCAGACTTGCTCCAAGGGGCTTGCTGACAGTTTCACTGTGCCAGTGACAAGTGCTGGGTGAAGAAGGAACTGGTAGTGGGTTACCCAAGGGGAATACAAAATGTAAAAGACATAAATAACAATAAAATATATACATTAAGAAAAAACAGATAAGGAAAAAAAAAAAGAAGGATCACCTTCCAGATGTTTTTATCCACCTAGGAGGTTTCTGATTACAGACTCAAAAAATTATAGTTCATAACTGCTAAGAGATGCTACTACGTGGAGCGTGAAGATAAGTGTATGAGAAAGAAAGAAAAATAATAATAAAAGGGAAATGAAGGTGGGGGAAGGGAAGCAGAGACTTCACACCTCTGGGGTTTTTCCATCTTCACAACTATTTTCACTTGCCAACTCTGCCATCTATTCATGGAGGTTGCGAGCCGCTGTGCCTGGGTGATTTACCCAGCCCGAGTCACACTGTCAGCCCCAGTGTCACCTCTCCTTTCCAAGTACAGCCAGAAAGGTGTCACTGGAGAAGCTGCAATACTGTATGTGAAAGATAAAAAGGCAAGTACTAACTGGGACGTCTTGCCTGGGGAGGGAAGGCTGAAAAGAAGGTGTGGAATGGTCGTCGCAAACGGGCAGGTGCCTGTCAGGTCTGCTGAAGTTTATTTTCAATGATGATTGAACTAAACAGAAACCTGAATGTTTTCCTGACTGAAGGAATTTTAGAATGTATCTGGCCCCATAGCCTCATTATGGCTAAGGCATTTATGGTTGAGACACAACTGGAGAGGCTAAGTAACAGAATCTGACAATCCACAACTCTTCTGCAGAGGAGCTGAAGGTACTGGGGGTGTGGCCAGACCAACACTTCATACCTGCACGAACCACTTTGCAAGGTGATTTTAGGTGGTACAAAGACAGAAGTCTATTTTAATAGTTATGTATTTATGCCCATGTATATTTTTAAAAATAGAATCAGCATATCAGTTTAGTAATATGTAATTTTCTATCAGTGAAAATAAACAAATCCATTGATGTGAAAAGAGAATCGCTTCCTTAGAAATGTAGCCTGGAGTTTGCTGTTGATCTTTTTTTATGCCATCTCGGACATCTCCTTAAGGGCAAAAATAGGGCTGGGGGGCAAATGGAACTTCTCTGGTTGGCCAATAAACAAGTAGATTTTCCTAATACCCAAGATCTTTATATTTAAGGGAAGCAGAGTTATTTACTGAGGTTATAGGAATTCTTCTAGACTTGTTTCTGGAAAACATTAAATCCAACTTTCCTTGAAACTATGAAAAGTTAGATGAATTTTTCACATGGCCATCCATAACTGTCTACAATTATTGAGGAAGTATGAAAGGTGATAATACTAGCATAGCAATAACAACTATTCAATATATAAAGTGTATCATGTTTTCTCAAAATATTAAAAAGCAGATCCACCATATGATCTAGCAATTCCACTCCTGGGTATCTACCTAAAGAATGCAAAAACACTAATTCAAAGGGGTAGACACACGCACACATATATATTCCTACTCATTGCAGCACTACTTATTTATAATAGGCAAGCAATGGAAAAAACCTAAGTGCCCAATGACAAATGAGTGGATTGGGAAGTTGGGATATGTATACACACACACACACACACACACACACACACACACACACGGAATACAAAATGGCTATGACAAAGGATGAACTCTTGTCATTTACAACAGCATGGATGAAACTAGAGGGAGGTATGCTAAGTGAAATAAGTGAGAACAAATACCACTCATATGTGGAATATAGCGTAATAAACAAAGGGTTGGCTAAAACCAAGCCAATAGTAAACCCTAGAGATCTGACTATAGAATTGAGATTACCAAAGGGGCAAAATATGGAGGTGCCCAATGGACTATGGTAGAGGACTATAGGTGACTTGGTGGTCGGTGTGATGTGGTAACACGCATCTGAAAAGGTGAGCTCCTATACCTCTGAATCATACACAGAGTTGTAAACCATTGTTGTCTCAATTTAAAAACATTTAAAATATAAGATATATTATGTGACAGACAAATCAGATACAGGTTAAACTTCAAGTTAGATAATCCAAATTTCTTATCACAATTTTTGGGTTGGGTAGCAGTAAAAAAGGAAAGGAATAAATAAACATTGAGAAGATCTAGTTTGGGTTTTATTGTGGGTAGGGATTTTTTATCATTACTATTATTTCGATGTGGACAAAGGTACTTCCTAAATTAACACAAGCATTGAAAGATAGCATTTCAGTGTCCAGAACCAACCTCCCTGTTGTTTAAAGGGTGAAAAATGGGTGGACCAGAATTAGATCTTGTTACTTTTACCAAAGATAACTTTCAACTAGAGATCACTGAGGTAATTTTGAAGACATGGTTCTGTAAGAGTAGCTAAACCAGGGCCTCCCTGGTGGCGCAGCGGTTGAGCGCTGCGCTGTGGAGCTGTCCGCAGCGCGCGATGTGGGTCTGACGCTCAGCCGGGGAGAATCCCACATGGTGCAGCAGACCTCTCCTGCCTCGCCTGCTGCTCCCCTCAGCAGTGGATTTCTGATCTACCTGTTCTGCTCCCCACTCTGTCTCTGGTGAACCCTCTCGCCACCCCCCGCCTCTGGCCTGTACCCCAGCTTGAACAAAAAAAAAAAAAAGAGTAGCTAAACTGACCGCCACCTACCACTGAGTAAGGAAAAAGAAACCTGGTATAACTTCGGACCCCGCCATTTCAGGGCTCTACTGTCAGTACCACATCCTCAAACTTCTTCCAGAGAAGAAATGCAATAGTGACTTTGTATCTAAGATTCCATTCTGCCCATTAATTCTTTAAACTCAATCAAGTTAAATGAATAAATATTGAAAGAACAGTAGTACTTAGTCCCTGATCTTCATAAAGGACCACAGGGCTTTGATTTCTGCAGGACTGAGAGACTTGGGATGGGACACAGGAGATCTCTAACGACTCTCAGGAATCAATCAATTCAACAGTCTCTGCTCAGTCCTCTCTCGAGCACAGCCGTTGCCTTCTAACATTTATTACAAGTCAGCTAGCAGAGGAGATGCTGCCAGACCTTTTGCTCATTATTACTAGAATTAGTGTTCGGCTCCTGAGTATAGTTTATACCAACTTCTCAGACCAATTACTCCTTGAAAAGTCTCTTATTATCAAGACAGTGTGTCAACTGCCTTCTGGAATAACACAATTGCCTTGTCAAAACACACTGTGGGCAGAAAAAGTGTTTCTCATGACTATTACCTCTCTCTTTTTACTGATAGCAGATATAAGTCAATTTAGGATTCCATGGAGTTGATAAAGGACTTTGCTTCTTTTGAAGAGACGGGTCAGCAGCAACTTCTAAGATCAGAATTTCTAATAGAGTTAAGATAGCACAGTCTTAGCTATATTGTGAAAAAATTATGAGTGAAAAAGAAAGATTCCAATATTAATCCATAGTCACAAATGAAGGTCAAAGTCCTCACAATTTTGCAATTATGCAAATTTTAAATACAAAACCAGAAAAATACTTTTTTTTTAAAAAAAAATCATGTTATTCTTTATTGAAGTAACACTTTCTAACACTGTACTTTAGGGGTACAGCTTCATATCTCTTCAGATGCATGTTTCCACACTACACCCACCACCAAAGTGCCAATAATCCTCCACCCTAGTCCATTGGGTCCTCAATCTCTGGGAGTCTCAAATCTACAGTAAGATTTCTAGGGCTTGCTTGGGGCTAGTCATGGGTGCTCCTTTGTTTTGCATCCCTATAATTCCATATTTGAGAATCATGTACTCCACTTATTCATCTTTGTGTAGTAATCTTTAATTTACAATAAAAGTGGTAAGTCAGGCTAACCAGTTTCCTTACTAAAATAATAAACATTTAGGGCTGAAAAGTTTTTTGTTCATGATTTAATATGCCTGTTAATAAGAATTTTTAAAAATAATGTCTTTTGAACAGTCTTCATTTGGCCCAGATGTTAGATTCTGTAAGTTAGATCATCTCATCATGTCAACAAAAGTTATTTTACTTTACAATTCAGTTCATCATCTTTCTTTTCTGCGATCTCCATGTTCTTTGACCTGATGCCAGTTGATAATTAGAGATAGTGACTTCAACTCTGTTGAAGTGACTTTCAACAGTGACTTTCAATTGTGTGAAAGCCACATAATTTCTCTGTCAATACTGGATGCATGCAATACTCAATTCTTTGGTAGTATCTTTTAGTCCTGTGACTTTAAATACCTCTTCTATGATTTCAACTGGTACATTTATATATCTAGCTCAGTCTTCTCCATTGAAACTCAGAACTATCTGCAATTCCCACTTCACATCTCTTCCTGGATATATATTAGACATCACAAATGCACCATGACCAAAACATGTGTCTGATCTTCGCCCATCACGCTTACTCTGCCTTCCTTCTCCAAATCAGCTAATAGCAATTCCACCCTTCCAAATGATTTGCTACAAACCAGTGGCTTTACTTTGAATCCTCTCTTTCTCTCACACTTCACTTTCAATCCACCAGAAAATGCTATTCATTCTACCTTCCCAAAAGTTGCAGAACCTGAAAAATTCTCACCACATATGCTACTGTCAAACTAATTCAAGTTTCTGTTAGTTCTTGTTTGGGTTATATAACAGCTTCTGTATGAGGTCTCCCATTTAGCCCTTATCTCTTATGGTTTAATCTTACCATACAATAGCAAGACTTATACTTTTAAAAGTTGTCATACTATACTCTCCCTCAGATTTTAATGGTTTCCACGTCATTCTACGTAATGGCCAAAATGCAGATGTAGCCCAGAGGGTTCTATATGTCTATCACTGACCCTGGCCCTCAAAATTCCTATCTTATTTACCTTCAAATTCTCCAAATTTTTGTTGAAATGCAACAGAAGAGTTAAACAATGTTTGGGAAATAACATTGTAACTTCAGGTCAGTTATTCGAAACTTCCCTTTTACAGAATCTATGCTCTTCAGTCCTAAATCTCAAGAAAATATCACGCTTGCTTGAGCACCAGCATATCTTAGTCAGTGAGCATGTCAGACTCAGAGTGAATTTTCTGACATCTGGTTGATCTTGTTAACCAGAATTCTCTACGTATAGGTTTTGGACAGCATTTATAACAGAATTGCATCAACCTTTGCTGAAGGTGCAGTCACATTTCATTCAGATTTCCACTAGCAGAATCCATCTTCATTGAGAAGAGTGGACAGTGAAGCACAGAAAGGACTCATCAACAGTTCTTTCCCACCCATTTTTTTTTTTTTAATGACGAAACTACCTTGAACCAACAGTACTAACACTAAAGCAATCCTCAAGGAAACCAAGCAGTGCCTTAACCCACCACAATGTTCCCAGCACTGAAACTGTAAGGTAGATCTTTTCATAAACACTAACCACTCTAAAGATGGTACAGAGTTAAAAAAGAGAAAATGAGTTGAACAGGTACACACACTGGTTTCACTACCCTTGAGAGTGTTACTTCGTTTCAACTAATAACCATGCACATTGTACATTCTTGATTCATATTCCTGATTCATATGATACATAGTTGGGAGAGCAGCTAAATTAAATATTTTGTCACTGAACAGGACAGTGGCAGTGCTTTAAAACTCCTCGAGCAAGGCCTCCCTGGTGGCACAGTGATTGAGCGCTAAACTGTGGAGCTGTCAGCAGGGGCGACGTGAGTTTGTTGCCTGGTGGGAGCTTCCTGCATGATGCCGCAGACCTGTTCTGCCTCACCCGCTGCTCCCCTCAGCAGTGTGTTTCCGTTGATCTGCCTGTTCCGCTCCCTGCTCTATCTCTGGTGAGCCCTCTCGCCACCCCACACCGCTGGCCTGTACCCCAGCTTGTATGCATAAATAAATAAATCTTAAAAAAAAAAAACAACTCGAGCAGAGTAGAGAATGCATCTCTGGATCAGACTCCGAAATACAGATTCATTTTGTTGACGTGACTATTGTTGCTTTATGCTGTAATCTTATTAGAATTGTAGAGAAGGGAAGCACTGGATGTTTCTGGGGTCCTCACATGCTAATAATCATTCACCACTGACACTTGAGCAATTTAACACATTGGAAATAAGTCTGTGTTTCAAAGCCTCTACACTGTGGAACTAAGTGTTCCCAGCTTGTTCTATTTTTGCCGTTGGACCATTTCATTTTGAAGACACACTTGGGGAAGATGACTGCATTAATTTAGCTAACGATACTCATTTTGTTTTCATTAGTTGTTTTTGTAGTTTCATATTTTGATGCTTGATCTGATAAATGCATAATACCCAGAGGGTGCCTCTGTTTGTATTAATAACAGCGTCTCATTCACACTTCATCAACTATAGAACAGCTCAGCTTTGCTGTCAAAGGAGCATGAATCAGAAATGTTCATGAGAGGAGGGATATTTATGATGCAGATGGAAACTACAGGAAGAGTGGAGGTGAGGTGAAGAGGGAGAACAATTATTCTCTGATGTAACAAGGCAGAGAAAGGGTTAGAGGTCTAGGTTCTCCAAACATCTTACTGATGGACTTAAACCACCTCTCAGTAGGTGGTGGGTCAGTTTCACTATAAAAAATTCATGCTTCAGGCCTCCCTAGTGGCACAGTGGTTAAGTGCTGCACTGTGGAGCTGTTGGCAATGGCGGCGATATGAGTTCGATGCCCAGCTGGGGAGATTCCCACATGGCACAGCAGACCTCTCCTGCTTCACCCACTACTCCCCTCAGCAGTGTGTTTCCATCGATCTGCCTGTTCTACTCCCTACTTTGTCTCTGGTGAACCCTATCACGGCCCCACACCTCTGGCCTGTACCCCCGCTTGTATGCATGAATAAATAAATCTTTAAAAAAAAATTCATGCTTCTATTATTGTATACTTGTACACATTGAGTTTATAATTTTCAGAACTCTAATTAACTGAGCAATGCTGATCCTTGTTATCCCCTAACAGAGAATTTTAAAAGGAAGAAGTATATGGTACAATTATTTGCAGCAATAAATATTAAAAATAATGATAATAAACATTTACTAGATGCTATATGATCAGCATATTGTTGTTTTATGCATCTTTTTTATTGATCACCTATACCGTGCTATTATATGGATATTTAATGCTTATTTTAAAAAAAATCAAAAGATTTGATCTCCCAAGAAGTTAAGTAATCTGCCCCATCATATAGCCAGTAAATGGCAGAATCAAAATTCAAACTCAAGACCCTCAGACTTCTAAACCTGTGCCTTTAAATGCATCATCACTGACACTGAGTTAATTTTTATTAAAGTCACCTTTATAAAGTTTTATCTTCCAAGTATGCATTGTAATCTCAAGTGTCCATCTCTGTGCACAGAAATGATTCATCATTTTGTTGTCAGCATGACTGATCACAATACAGAGATTTATTATAGTATGCCACACTACACAACAATAGTAGGTTAAAAGAAAAGTACGGCCTTAGAAACAAAGGCTTTGGCAAATATTCTAAAGAGGAAGAAATAGCTACATGAATTTATTTCATTAATTGTTTATGAATGTTGGTTCATAATGTGTACTCCAGGAATATGTATTCATATTTCCATTATAATACTTAACACACTGGATAAAATTGTCTTTATATATCTCTTTCCCACCTTACACTTGATATTTCTGAAAATAAGGGACTCTGTCTTTTTTGAAAAAGACAACTTGAAACTTGAAAACCAAGATGATATGCAGAGTTGGCAATAAAGCTGAACTATATATAGAGAGAGAGAATAAGTATTTTCCCCACCCAATTCATCCAGGAAATTTTACTTCAGTATCTTTCCCTCTGAGTCTTTGAAAGAAAAAAGTGGGAAAATCAGGGGGAAAAAAAGGACCAGAATATTTAAAATACAATTAAGCATCCATGCAAAGGAGGAAATAATACTATCAGCATGAAACTAAATCCTGCCAAATTATGGCATGGAAGATACATGGAAGATGTGAAAAGAGACCAGAACTAAGGGTCTGCTTAGTCACTCTCCTGTGTCTTCCTCAGGGGCAGGTGGGCTGTCTTGCTCTCGTTACTCCCATCCTCACCGTCAGAGTCCTCAAGTGAAAAATAGGCTACGTAGTTAAGTGTATGGAAAATGAACCCACAGTTACCCCCAGTTAGGTTTTTGATATAGTTCAGAAAATGCATCCATATCAATGGCCATGAGTCATACCAAATAAATGGCCGTCACTCCTTTATCGTACTTTGAAAGTTATGTGTAAAAATAGCTATTTGGTATCTTAAATCCGCAGCTAGCTCTCTTGTCTTTGAAGGCTGATTTAAAAGGATTATTTAACATTTAAAATCATCACTATCCTCTTTTCTCATCTTTCGCTTAGAGTTTCAAGTGGGAGAATAAAAAATATCTAAATCATATTGCCAGGGAGTCACACTAGCATAAACTTTCTCTTCAATGTGCAATTTAAGTGATCTTATGATAAAAATAAAAAGAATGAAATTATTCAGTTTTTGGCACAATGAGTATAATAATGTATAGTCAATAACAATTTGCATAAAGTATTTGTTTTAATTTTGAGTAAAAGTAATGGACGAAGCATAACTCCCTACATTTCTCCTGTTTTCATTAAATAACTTCTTTAGTTGTGTCGCTAGATGCAGGAATACTTAATACGTATCTTGAGCTTGAGGAAATCAACAAAAAATTAGTGTGTGTCTTTTCCTTTCTCCCTGCCCCACATTCTCTCCTCTCTCTGATGCCTTCTCTGTGCTGCAGGAGACTGACCCCCACTCCCTGCCCCAGCCGAGCTCGCTGCCAGCTATCCCCCAGAGAGCAGCCCAGAGGCACTCGTCAAGGGGGTTGGCAAGGGAATTGAGAGGTTGGGCATACTGTCTCTCTCTGACTGCTTTGGGCAGAGTGCCTGCACAACCACAGGGCCTGGCAGCCGTTCTTCTCTGCTCATCTCTCTGGGACTCTAGGGACACCATTTTCTCCCTTTTTCCCTTTAGACCACGGGGCAGTATTGACTTCTTGCTATTGTTTGTCTCTCCATGTCTAAGATCTTTTCCTGTTCTATGACGTGAGAAGGCATCCCTCCATGAAAGTCTTCCTTTGGATAGATTCTGTGTCCTATTGGGTCTCCATTGATATAGTTGAATGTGAAAATTACGGACAAGTATTTTCCATTGTAATTCCCTAATTCTGTTGAAATAACTATGAAAACGAATGGCCCTTCCTTTGTGTCATTGAGGCTGTGAGGAAATAGTTGAACAATATCTGGGTTTATACCACCAGAAGGAACATTTGAGCTTCATGATCGGTTAACACGGTGATGCTCATGAATTTTGTACACTGGAGAACTGCTTCTCCAGAGCCTTGTCTGAAGTTGCCCTTCTTGCAAAAAGAAATGGGTTTCACACTCCCTCTTATTGCAGCAAGAACAGGAAATGGACAGAGAAGTGCTCAGATGGCCATTACAGAGCAGTGCAGGTGCAGCCATGTTGGAGTCTGAGATGACGATGAAAATAAGTAATGTTGATCAATGTCTTGATTAAAATTTTCATATTTTGCTTATCAGTGATTTCTTTTTTTAAACTATATTTTTAAAGATTCATTTATTTATGCATACAAGAACTGGGGTGTAGGCCAGACGTTTGGCGGGGGGTGGAGTGAGAGGGTTCACCAGAGACAGAGTGGGGAGCAGAACAGGCAGATCATCGGAAATACACTGCTGAGGGGAGCAGCAGGTGATGCAGGAGAGGTCTGGCGCGCCATGTGGGAATCCCCCCGGCCAGGGATCAAACTCGTGCTGCAGTGGCTCTGGATAACTTCATAGTGCTGCACTTAACCCATTGCACCACCAAGGAGGCTCTCATCAGGGATTTCTTACATTAATTTAAATTGTTACTGTAGACAATGCATTTTAAAATCAAATTATTTAATTTGGTTGTTGTGTTTTTGGGGACCCGCCCCTTATATTTTTGCCTAGTGTGAATACCTCACTTTCCTCTCCTTAGCCCAAGCCCTGTGAGAGAGGGTCAGAAAATGAAGAGAGCCAAGATGAAGTTGTGGCTAAAAAATACTAAAAGCATAGTAGCAAAAAATTACGTACAAAAGCTGTAAGCCTGGAATTCAGACAGACCTAAGTTTGAATTTTCTCCCCACCATTTAATAGTTGTGCTCTCTAAGCTTCAATTTCTTCACTGTAAGATGAAGATAATATATAGGTCAAAAAGATCCCATCCAGCATTGCAATATCCAAAATGTGGTTCTTAGAACCAAATGATTTTTCATATATTTGGCTCAAGCTAATATTCAGCAAATTCGGACTGAGCCAGAGTAAGGAAATTCATAGTTTTAATTTAACCCACGTCTAAGGTGACTATTTACAGCCTGCTGACTCAGCTCCCTTTGGGGGTGATATAAATTAAATATATGGTCTCTGCACCACATAGCCTGTCTGAAATGTGAACATTCGGGATTCAAAAACATTGACAAGCCTAAGGGTTTGGGATAATTACTATGAACGTGTAATGGCTCTTTGTGGGGATTCAAGGCAATGCTGTGTGAAAGTGTACCACACAGGGGGTACCTGCTCAACACTCCCTGGGAAGTGGGCTCTCCCAGAGTCCTGGAAGGTCAGAGCAGAGAATATACACGAGGCCCCCAGGCTTGATAACTGCTGCCCTTCCCCCCGCAAACCCCCCCCCACACACACACTCACACACACAAGAAGAGGCAACATTGCAGACACTGAGTTGGGTTCATGAGGCAAACAGATCGTTATACAAGATCTTCTAGAAAATGACATCAACTCTGAATATTAAAGAGCGGTGGATTGGCACAAATGACAGTTTGTCCTCTTTGTGTGGACAGAGTCTCTGGCAGCTATGGGCTCCTGTTCAATTTTGGGGGTAGCCAAGGAAGCTCTGCAGAGTTACACTGCATCTGCTCCTGCCCTGTGTGGCCACCTCCCTTCTGATTAGGTTTGCATCCTTGGCTTATTAAATCAGGAACTCAGTCTAACCTTGCAGTAAGTGTGTTGGGAGTATGTCTCTTCCTGTCAATCTGTAACCTGGCTGAAGCCCTGCAGTGCTCAATAAACATCGCCTATTAATGTCATCTTCATCGTGATTATTTCCTAACTGGCAACAGGCATTTTTCAGAATGGAAGCGTTCTTAGAAATCAGTTGATTTACAGTACAATCGCTGAACAAATGCAGATTCAGAGAGTAAAATTTCCCTGTAATTATGACTAAAATCTTGATTGAAGAAAGTGAAAACATTATCTTTGCTGGAGGGTGGGCTGGGGGTTATATCAGCACAGCACAAATGCTAAAGAGACATCTAGACTTGACCTTCACAGAGACAATGCCTTAATGGTACATGAGCGAGGATTTTACCAACTTCCAAAAGGAATCGGAAATTAATTGCACAGCCTACTTTTATTATCTTTTAGAGCTTCTGCTGTTTAACTATGCTGACATTAATTTGTTAAAACATTATCCAGTATTTATTCCACAGGATGAGTTTAGTCATCTCATTGTTTTTTTCAGTTTTCTACTCATATCTTCCCAGGTTCCGATGGCTATCTGCCTGGGGATCCCATCTGTAACTTCAGTCAGACTGAGGGTGTTCGGAACAGGCAAAGCAAATTGGGCTGTAACCTCGTATGTGGGGTAATTACATGTGAAGGGGACCCAGTGACTGGACACAAACCCCCCTCAGCCTTGCTGATATTAATGGAGAGTTTGTATAGCCACCCGAATCCCATGACAAGATGAGCAATGAAGTAAATTGCTTGACACTTCGCATCTCAGTTCCCTCAGTTGTAAAGTTAGGAAGTTGTGCTATAATATCTTTTTTCATTTTGCAGAACTCTTCCTAATAGTTTTAAACTAAGAAGTCCAGAATAGGTCCGATAAAAATTGAGACCTTCTGTTTGACATAGTTGAGGTACAGAGACCCCCATCTCCTTACACTATCTGCCTTCACAAAGTACCTAAGACTCCAAAGCATCTTATGGTTCTTAAGAAAGAATATTTTCTGCTCTAGTCCTGTGTAAATTCACAAATCTCTAATATTCTAATCCCTGTCATTTACAAAGTCTCTAATGTGTACAAGACCTGGAGTAATCATTTTACACACAGTATCTTATTTCAGCTTTACAATAAATTTATAAGGTAAGAACTATTTATCCCCTTATGAAGATTAAGGAATCAATCTCTAGAGTTTATATAACTTTCCTAAAGTCACACAGCTAGTAAGCGTGGCTCTAGAATTCAAGCACAGTTCAGCTATATGCTACCCAGTATGTAGTTCAGAAAACCCAAAAGAGAAAAACTAGCCTGACAAGTTGCTAGAAAGTCTGGCCTGAAACTCAGCTTCAACAGACATAGGCTTCACATTGCTCTTTTTTTTTCCCACTTGTGCAATGTTTTTCCCTTCTTTGTTGTAGAACCTTCCCTTTTCTCTCCTCCCTTCACTTCTCTCTCCAACCACTTCTCCACAACCGTAGAAATGAGGGCAGGAAATCTGGCCACTGACGGTTGCCCAGTTTCACAGTTTATACCCTAGGAATCCAAACAGCAAATGTCCAGGGCATTTCATAGGGGCACTCATCCATCTGTGGCCCATCCGCTGTGGACCCACTCAAGAAGTGGATCCTGATTGCATCTGAAAAGATGGCCCTTATTTTTATTCTCTCATTAAAATACTTAATTATTAAGTATCTGCTCTGGTCATGCTGTATGAATACGCAAAAATTTAGAAGTCCAAGAAAGTAATTTGGACTTACTAGGGTTTTGTACTAATTGCTTATACAAATTAAAACTTGGGCAAATGGCCTCACTCCTAGTTCATTTTATTTATTTGTGAATTGGTTCTGATTTTTGTTCTTATTTTTGATTTTTGGTATATTAAATGAAAGGATGATCTTTAAAGAGTTCTTAATCACTAATATTTTCTGGATTGGCAGATCTATCTAGAAAATATTTATAATGTCATATATAACTCTAGGCAGTGGGAAATTAAAATATAAATAGGGAGTCTGACAATTTTCAGTGTAGTTACTGGAGGTTTTACATTTGGTCCTCTTTATAATTCTGTGGGCTAGTGACCCTGATGTCATTATATAATTACTCTTCTATGCAAGAAGAAAACACATCAAGTAGCTAAGCAATTTATACCAAATCACAAAGTCATACTGTGACTTGAAATGAAGTCTCCTGAGTTAAATAGAGTCAATTTGCCTTGGTCTCTTGGCATAATGTCCCTAGCCATCAGAAAGTCTCAATTTGTCATTTGAGTCATTGCCATTGTCATTTCTCTAGATGTGACTAACTTCTAGTTCTAACTAGATGAACATGTAGTGGATGTTCTAAAGGGCTGATGCTTCCTTCCTTAAAGATATTGGCGTAGAACACAGCCTTCCTTATTCTGGAGCATAAATTTACTAGGACTTCCAGGTCTGGCCTGTTTGATAGTCTGTAAAGGGAACTCTAAACACCTAATCCTATTAAGTTCATTGTGTTTTATGGACACAGGAGATGGGGGGAGAACAGAGAAAAAACAGAGAAAAAACAGAAAGTAGGTAATGCATCTTATTTGTAGTTTGCTGTTTTCTTTATTCCCACTTCACTTCTTGGTACCTGAATCAACAATCTATCTCCTTCTAAACAAGGTTTCTGAGTCAGCAGACTCAGTGTGGTTGTGCCTTGTATAATAATATAATTCTTTACTCAAAAGAGTTTTGATAATGCAATCACTTCCGCTGGAAGGGGGGAAAAATGTGTATATAAATCAGTTTTTGATCAGACCTTAAACTGAATCATTAGGAAAGAACATCAGGACAATGAAATGTTATAAAATACACAATCATATCCCATAGGGGTGTAGTCTTCTTACTTCTCCCTTCCTAAATTCTGTGAATCCAAAATTTGTCCTTATCACTCAATACTAATAATATTAAAAGAGATTATTGCCTGCTGACCATGTGAAGCAATGGCCTTATCTCATTTGTTGTCATCTTCAAACTACGTAACATCTCGTTCTGACGATCATACCCTCTTTAAAATGTTCTCCTTCTTGACTTTGAGAATATGAAGTGTTGCATTTATTTCCGTTTCTGAGCAAATCCGTCACTTACTCCAATATTAATTTTATCTTCCTTTTCTGTTTCTTTCATACCTCACATGGCAGATCTAGTTCCTAGTTTCAAATAGCAATTCAGGGAGGACTTTCAAATACAGATATGTGTGAATCATGAACACAAGGCAATGGAATGGGAGATGGGGAGAGAGGCATAGACCAGTTCACACTCTGCTACTCCAGCTCTGGAAAGAGAATCCATGTGTATTCTGTAAAGAGGACAGACTAGATTTATAATTTGTGAACTGTTCAAATGTTTACTATTGTTTATAAAGCTAATAGAAATCTCATCCTGACTTTGGAGTTATATAATGAATTATCATTATATAAAATTTTCATCTTTGTTTCTCTATTCCAAAATCATAGGAATCTGTATTAACTGGATTAGATATGTACATTTATTGATATACAAATATTTCTCATTCCTTTGATGTCATCATTCATACACATAGCCTGTGCACAAAGCAAATACCTTACCAGGAAATTTTACAAAAACCTAATGTGAGTCTATATGAAAATGAAGTTGTTTATAGTTGTTCTATGAATATCCTCCCCAAATCCTACATAGTTTATTTGCATAAAAATTATTTTTTAATACATAAATTGAAACTTCCATGAGTCAGAGTGCTAAAAACAATGTGGGTCTCTGAGTTAAGTCACAGGTTCATATGAAAGTTCATATGGACTTTCTTTTTGAGCCCAGTTTCTTTATTTCTGAAACACAATTACTTGTGCCTGCTAATGTTCTTGGAAGGATTAAATGTAATGGTGTAAAGGCTTATAAAAAAGATGTAAGTGGAATAAGAAAAGTCAGAGTGTGATTCGATCAAAATTAGGAAGCCAAGTTCAAACAGATAAAGATATCCTGTGTTCTTCATCTATTTAGTATTTGCAACAGGTACAATTATGACTATTACTTATGTGTTCTGATTTGTGTAATAAGGAAAAGAGCTTAGCAATATTGTAAAGTCCAAGATGGTCGTGAGCTCTGGTGAACGTGATAGAAAAGGCAGGTATTGCCTGGGTATTTTGTGCTCTGTCCAAGGAGTGGTCAACAAGGCATTTGTTTGCTTACTTGTGCTTTTGGATTATTTAGCCTTAAGGAACATGCTATCAGCATGTAAAATATTGGAAAGAATTTAAAAGTTGGATTGAGGACAGCATAGTCAAGAGAATCTGACAAATGACTTTTTCAGGTTAAGTACTCCATCTGTTACCCCTAGTGGGCTATGGATATTAGACTGCATTTGCATAGCTGTCTGAGTAGGTTTTTAAAATTTTTCCTAAGTCTCTCTGTAACAAACTTTAAGATACTCTGTGCCCCCAAGAGCCTTAGTAGACTCAAATCTTCACAGTGAAAGGATATTTCTCCTGCTTCAAAAATCAATCACTAAAAATAGCAAATGGAACTTGACCTACCTTGTATTGGTGTCAAGCTTAAAGAAAAAGACAAATACTGCGTGGGGATGAACAACAACTGACCTTTGACTGAGTAGTGATAGGAAAATGCAAACAGAATTTTCCTATTGCCAATTGTATCATGATGTTCCTTGTACCCCGGAAAAAATATCAATTTCAATTAGGAAAAAAAAGAAAGGCCTGATAAATTAATGCCTTCATTTTAATCTTATCTTTTGCAAGCACCTGAAAAAGTAGATTTATAACAAAAACTCCAAAACGACTATCTTATTTATATTATTCCTAGAAACTCTTAATTATGACTCCTAGAAAATGAACAAAGAACTCATGACAATATATATAATCAATTTTCAATGATCCAGGGGTTGGTTATTCCATTTGTGGGTGGATCATTATCTCTGTTCTCCTTCTCTTTCTGGCCGAATGCTTTTTGGCTATTACAGTGTTTAAATGCACTTCCATGAGAGAGTGAGCAAGGAGAGATAGCAGCTAGTGCACAAATAGATAGACATATTAAAGTGAGGGAGTAGTAAGAAATATGGCTAAATGAGGCTTATGTATTATCTATAGATCCAGGCATTTCATGTTCCCCCTGAAATCCTATTATAATGTGCTACCCATTCAGGGCTCGTATTATCTGCATTCAGTATATGTTAGTAAAAGTATAGCATAATGGCAAAGAGCCCATCTGGAGAGTTGCATTATCTGCATTCACAGCCCATCTCTAAACTTAAAGCAAGTGGATTTACTCATTTGACCTCTTTATATCTTAGCTTTCTCATCTGAAAGTAGTATTGTGATAGATCATATTGTTATCACATTGTGTTAAAAAGTCAAAATCTGGAAATGTAGATGGAACATGGGTGAAAGACTAAATGAATGCATGCCATTACCATAGGTCCCGACCAGCAGTAACAAGGGCAGTTATCCACGGTGGAAACACAATGTACCTTCACCCCCGAAGAAAAGGTCTGTAGAACATTACTCTCAAGCACCTCTCATTAATGTGATTAATTCATGATAAAGAAGGTAAATCTATAATTAGTGTCTATAACCCCAGCCAGAAAAGAATAATCTCTATATTTCCAGAAAGATCTCTGATGCCATTATTTACACATTGACAAGGAATTTTTCAAAGTACCTGGATTTGATTGACAAGGGTCTCATTTTCCTTTCTATCATTCTTAGGCTATTGAATCTCTAAAGTATGGAATATCTACTGTATTTAAAAGTTAAATTTTCAGGCTAATTCTTAAAGAGAAGAACCTGAATAATGATTATACTGAAGGAAACAAATAATGAGCCCAAGGGGATAGCATACTGTTTGGGGGTACATAAACCTGAGTTACTCAAATAATATAGGGACAGTGGAAAGAAAAGTACTTGAAAATGAGAGAGTAACATGGCATAGCAAATTTATTTATTTTTTCTGTAACTTTTATCTTATTTTTTAATTGTTTTTCCATTTTTTAATTTTTAATCATATCTTTTATATTATTGTGTATCCCCCATAGATTACGCACCACCACCAATTCACCTGTGAACCATCACCATAGTCTCTTCTGTTCTTTTCTCCTGCATTTTGAGCCCTTTCCCTCCCGCTCCCTTGTTGAATGTCTCTTTCTTATTTGATTCATCTACATTCCTGATATAAGTGAAACCATTCTATACTTTTCTTTCTTTCTGGTTTATTTCACTGAGCATGATTCCTTCTAGCTCCATCCATGTTGCTGCGAATTGCATGTGTTTATCTTTTTTGAATGCTGTATAGTATTCCATTGTGTATATGTACCACATCTTCTTAATCCAATCATCTATTTTTGGGCATCTAGGTTGTTTCCCTATTTTAGCTACTGTGAATAATGCTGCAGTAAACATACGGGTGCATGTATCTTTTTGGATTAATGTTTTTGTGTCCTTTGGGTAGATTCCCAGAAGTGGTATTACTGGGTCATATGGAAGCTCCATTTTTAGCAATTTGAGGAACCGCCATACAGCTTTCCATAGTGGTTGGACCAAATGCATTCCTACCAGCAGTGTAGGAGGGTTCCTTTTTCTCCACACCCTCGCCAACATTTGTTGCTCCCTGTTTTTTTAATGTGTGCCATTCTTGCTGGTGTAAGGTGGTATCTCATTGTGGTTTTTATTTGCATTTCCCTGATTATGAGGGATGTTGAACATTTTTTCATGTGCCTATTGGCCATTTGCGCTTCTTCTTTGGAGAAGTGTCTTTTAAGTTCTTCTACCTATTTTTTGACTGGATTTTTTGCTTTGTATTTGTGGAGTCATGTGAGTTCTTTGTAGATTTTTGTGATCAGTCCCTTGTCTGTTGTATGGAGTGCAAAATTTTTTTCCCAGTCAGTAGGCTGTTTCTGTGTTTTTGTTAATGTCTCTTTTGCTGTACAGAAGCTTTTTAATTTGATGTAATTCCAGCTGTTTATCTTTTCCTTCACTGTCTTTGCTTTGGGGGATGTGTCCTTAAAAATGTTACTAAGATGTAATGGCATACCAAATTTAAATTTAAAAGATTGCATCCAAACTTTTAGAGTAAATGCAGTGCATTACTCTAGAGAAAATTAAAAGAAAAAAGTTAGTAAAACAACAGATAAAAGATGAGATAAGATCACTAACTGAATAGAATAAATGACAGTTTATAATACAAATTTTAAAGATCTTCTGGCAAAAGATGGGCAGATTATCTTTTAAAGCACCAAAACAGCAAAATAATGTAAAATAGAGAAAACTCCTATCAAGTGAAACTTGGAAATGACTATAACACAAACAATTTTTAACAAAGTTAAGAAAGATACAGAGTGCCTATAAAACATAATACCTCTAACTCTGAGGAACAGCCTGGAAATCAGAAAAGGAGCGGAAAGAAATATGTACTCAGTTGTGTTGCTACTAAACAGACTTAACTGACTTGAGTGAGCCAAAAACAAGTAGCAAAAGTCACTACAATGCCCCTCTCAGCCCAAGGCATAAGTAGCTTGTACCTAAGTAGAAGCTCTGAGTTTTAAACTTACCAGAACCATTAGAAATGAGGCCTAGATAATTGCTTTAATAGTGTGATGGAAGCTTCAGATAAAGGGGGTTAAGGATAATGCTGAGTAACATAAAAATTCTGATGCAATTATAAATGTATACTATATATAATTGATAAATGTAATTATCTATTTCATGGAAAAATAAAACATAAATAAAAAATGTGACATATATGTGATATATATATACATACACATGCACATATATGGCATATATATGCACATATATGGCATTGTATAATTGCAGTGTGCCATAAAATAGATGAGGAATCTGTAGGTCATTTGTGAAAAGTGACTATACATTGAACTTCAAGAAAAACATTTAATAGATGATGAAAAGGTACAAAAAATGCAGATCAGTTTGTTGATTTAGAATGCAATAACTTAGCAAATGGTAACATAAATAGAATTGAAACATAAAGCAAACAACCCAAACTTTTAAAAACGCAAAAATAATCTCAGAAAATTTACAATTAAAATAATTAATCAGTTAAATTTACAGAATAATTATAAAATCTTAAGAATTAAACATTTTCAATCTAAAACACATAATTGAAGCTGTGCATAGAGAAAAATTTATAACCTTAAGCACATCACCAAATAAAAGCACATTAAATTTAATGAGGCATTCATTTCAAGCACTTAAAACAAATAGAGTAACAAGAAAACTCCTAAGGAAAGCAAAATGAAGGAATGAATAAACGACAAAATCATAAATTAAGATATTAGAAATAAGAAAATAAAATTTGGACCTGGTAAATATATTTCAAAGTAAGCCATTTACAGCTGGGGGAACTTATTTTAAAGACATATAAATTAAAAGAAATAAAAATATACATAAGGAAATGGAAAGACATTCTATGCTTGTTGATCAGAAGAATGAACATTGTTAACATGCTCACCTTACCCAAAGCAAGATACAGATTTAATGCAATCCCTACCAAAATTCCAGAGATATTCTTGAAGGAAAGAAGCAAACATTATTGAAATTTGTATGGAACCACAAAGACCCCAAATAGTCAAAGCAATTCTGACCAAAAAAGAACAAAGGCATTACTTTCCCAGACTTTTAATTATATTACAAAGCAACCGTAATCAATACAAAATGGTACTAGAATAAAAGCAGACACATAGATCAATGGAATCAAACCGAGAGGCCAGAAATGAACCCACACTTATCTGAACAGTTGATAAATGTTATAGAAGCCAAAAACATACAACAGAGAAAGGAAATCTTATTCAACAAATGTTTCTGGGAAAATTAAACAACCACATATAAAAGAATTAAACTAGATCACTATCTCATACAAAAAAATTCAAAGTAGTTCAAACACTTGGAAGTAAAACCTGAAAACATAGAAGAAAACATAAAGAAAATTCTGGTACACTGAGTTCAGGGATATCTTTGGGGACTTGATTATAATGGCAAGGGAAACTAAAATAAATATAATCAAACTTAAAAGCTTCTGCAGAGTGAAAGAAACTATTGTTAAAACAAAACACCACCCTGCCAAATGTGAGACTGTATTTACACTGAAAATATCCACCAAAGGGTTAATTTCCAAACTCTACAAAATATTAATAGAGGTTAACAATAAAAACTAACCCGATCAAAACATGGGCAGAAAAGCCAGCAGGCACATGAAAAAAAAAAAAAAGAAAAAAAGGTCAATTTATTGTTGAGCCAGCCTAAAGAAACAAGAAAATGAGAGGGAGAACCCCTAAAAATTTCCCTAATGCACCGTATTCTGGTATACTCTTTGAAGGGCATTGAAGTGTTCTTTCTCTCCAAATTTCCAAGTTTTTTCTTTCTTCCATTTTTACAAACAAATTTTGTTTAGAAATATAACATGTTTTTAACATGTATTCTCAATAAGTGGGCAAGACCCCATCTCTGAGAATTCAATTCAGACAAATTAAGTCTAACCATATACTAGATGACATGATTGGCATTCAAACAGGTGACTGCAGTCCTTCCTCCTGACTGCTAAGGTTGGTAGGGCAGGCAAACTTATACAGAGGTGAATGCCTTTGTAGGCTATTAAGCATGGATTAAAGGGGAATATAACATTAATTCATTGCCTTTTTTCCTATTTAAGAAAGACTGTTTTACTCAAGACTATTTTTATTTATTTTTAAAAAGATTTATTTATGCATACAAGCTGGGGTGTAGACCAGAAGTATGGGGTGGTAAGAGGATTCACCAGAGACAGAATGGGAAGCAGAACAGGCAGATCGACTGAAGTACACTGCTGAGGGGAGCAGTGGGCAAGGTAGGAGAGGTCTGCTGCGCCATGTGGGAATCTCCCTGGCCGGGGAACGAACTGGTGCTGCAGTGGCTCTGGACAACTTCATAGTGCTGCATTTAACCCATTGTGCCACCAGGGAGGCCCCCTCAAGACAATTTATTATGTAACATGCTTTGTAGCAGGTAAAAACAAAAATTGATGCGATTTTATTTACAATTGTTTATTAGAGTACATGATATAGATAAGTCATTTACTCTCCTTGGGCCTCAGCTCCCTCATCTTAGAAACTAGGGTAATAACTGTACCCACAGTACTGAGCTCACGGAGTGTGAGCGCAAGCGAAATAATGTTCCTGAAAACCCTTTTAAATGTGCTATATGTAAAATTATTTCATCAACACCATTAACATCAAAGTGTAAATGATTGTGAATTTCACAAGTAGATTTGAATTTCACCCTTCTTCCACTTGATCTAGAAAACCATCTTCAGTCACCACTCTTTTTTTAGAGATTTTATTTTTTTTTTTTTTGCATGGAAGAACTGGGGTGTAGGCCAGAGATGCGGGGGATGAGACAATTCACCAGAGACAGAGTAGGGAGTAGATAGGCAGATCTACTGAAATACACTGCTGAGGGGAGCAGCGGGCGAGGCAGGAGAGGTCTGCTGGGCCACATGGGTAAGCTCTCTGGCTGGGGATCAAACTCATTCCTCAAGGGAGGGCCAGCCATCATGGTGGTAGTGCTGAGACTTAACCCCTATGCCACCAGGATAACCCTTCAGTCACCACATTTTTTAAGTCCACCCTTTCTTAATCTGTGTAAAAGATCTTGATTCACAAGTAAATGACTGTTCTCCTTTACCTTCATCATTGGGTCTGTCTAGGACCTAGTTATACCATAACCTAGTAAGAGCTGTGTGTGGTTCAGTTGCCACATTCTTTGTAGCCTAAATACTGAGACCCTTTAGGATACCCTGTGCTTACTCATTCAGATTATATGCATTATTTGCATATTTTTTGTTAATCATTTACTAGACAATAGAAATGCTCTCCAACGTGACCTCAGGTAGAGGCTCTGCTTCCCCACACCTCTCTGTTCCAAGGAATGCACACTCTGATACACCTTCTGAAATGTGGGCATTCTGTTCCTACCCTTGAGTTATATGCTTACAAAGGGCTGATGTTTATGCCCAATCTATTTATGTTGCTGGTTGCTGCAAGTATGTAATTTAATCTACTCTTGAATAAATTAATGGAATGGAAGTGGGAAATATAGAATTTTGTTTCCATCAGTGTGAAGTGAATGACTTGGAAAGATTTAAAAATAGGCAAATCACTTAAAAATTCACTGTCAGATGAGTGGAGATTAGGACAGCTTTATAAGATTAAAGGAAAAAGAGATTAAAAAATCTAAAAGAATTCTGAATTGATGTGTTTCAGAAATATCCAACTTCTCACTGTGCTTTCAAAAAAATGGAAATTTCAGGCCACACTTTATGCTTGTGGTTAATATAATAAAGATAAATCAAAATTAATAAATGGACCCCCAAAATGGATCTAAATGGCAAAACAATAGCCTGAGTCCTATCTCAAAATATTGATGAATGAGTGCAAATTCTATGCCTTAAGTTAAAACAAAATTTTTAATATACATGGGAATCATCTTCATGATTCTCTACCTTTATATTATTAACAAACTAGCCAATTATGCATTATTAGTTTGTAAATTGAAATTGTTTCAAAATAAGAATATGTAAGGGCACATTATTTTCAAATTCCATTACGTAAGTATGGACAGACTAATCATGGATAATTCCTCACTCTGTCTTAAGTATAATAATAGTCAGTGTGGGGACTAGAAAGATGAATAAAACTGAGCCCTTACTTTCAAGCTCCTGAAAATTCACAGATAAATATAAGAAAATTTTTAGGATCCCAGGTAACCTCTGAGATTGTGCAAATCACAATTACTGTATGAGGTGGAGATCTCAATGAGTTAATTTCCACCTGAGTGAAGTGGTTTCACTTATAAATCAAGACAACTGCATATAATTGCACAATGATTTATTGTGTGGAATCCTCATTAGAGTAATATAAGTGTATGATTCCATTCGCAGGAGAAGGAGGGAAGTTAGGAACGACTAAGGTGATACTGAGTCCAGCACTAGCAGCTGCCTTTGGGTCTGGAGCTTCCTAGGCTTCCGTTTCTTCTTCTTTTTTAAAGATTGATTTATTTATGCATACAAGCTGGGGTGTAGGCCAGAGGTGTGGGGTGGTGAGAGGGCTCACCAGAGACAGAGTGGGGAGCAGAACAGGCAGATCTACCAAAATACACTGCTGAGGGGAGCAGTGGGCAAGGCAGGTGAGGTCTGCTGCACCCTGTGGGAATCGCCCCCAGCGGGCTTCCAACTTGCACTGCGCTTAAACCCGCTTAAATTGTTGCGCCACCAAGGAGGCCCTGGAGCTTCCCTTCTGAGTCAGTTCTCAAGAGGATGTGCAATTCCTCCCAGTAACGCCTTTACGGCGGTTGCCTAAATACGGAAAAGGCTTCAAAAACCTACGGAGTCCGTAATATGTGGGGTTGGCTTAGTTCAGTCCCTATATTTGTCCTGCTCTCAGAGGTGTGTTGTGAGGGACCAGCTGTTTGGTTTGGGCATGGCCTCTTGGCAGAGTTGTCCCTTGCTCTTGTGTTTGTCAATGTTCTTGTAAACAAGTGGTCACTTGCTTTTGTTTTAAATTGCTAAGTCACTCCATTTTTTAACATTCATTCATTCATTTTCTAATGAACTACCATTGCTTTACTTCCTTGTTATATTTTGACAGAGTTCTCTCTCAAATGTGGTCACCATCGCTCTCCTACCACCAAAGCACCCATAGCCCTCTGCCAATAGTCCATTTTTCTCTACCAGTCCTTCACTACACCCATTTCTTGATGTCAGGAACATCATCATATCAATGCATATAGCAATAATTTGCACTGAGTGGCCTGAAAGTTAGAATGTGGTCAAAATGAAATGCACCTTGCTTTAGTGAGCCAGTCAAATCCACCTGGTGTCTTTAAAGTCTGTGTTATATGTTAACTACATTAATCATTTTTTCATTGATAGGACTTGTCACTGCATTCCTAAAACTATATTAGAAAGAGGTATCTCAGAAGAAAGAAAAACTCAGGATAAATATTCAAAATTTTATACTATAATAGGAATAATGGATCATTCATTCATTGCTTTCATTATTTTCCCATAGACATTGCATTCTATAATGACATCATTTTGTAAATGACAGGGCAGATAGAAAAAGCAATGATTAACCAGGCCTCTGGATTTTTTCCAAAGTGTCATGTAAGTTCCTTGAAGGGTTTCAAGGTTAATGACTTGATCGAATTTACATTTAAAAATGTTTCTTAGGATGGCAGAATATAGGATTAGAGTAAAGAGGGAAGGAAACAGCAATCAAAGAAACCAGAAATGATATTAATATACTCTGTTATCTCCAGGTTTCTGATATTATTATATCCTATTTATGGTGCCTGTGAGTAAAGTTCAACTCCCTTTCTGGATTCTAAGCTCCTTGCAATGGGGAATCACAAATCTCACAGATTACAGAGTCCAATATTTTCGAAAATCATCCTGACCTAAAAAATTTGTGCTGGAATTCCTATATACAATAAAGAAAACATCAGAAATTCTAATAAGTCAGCTTCCAAATGATATCTCACCACTTTTGGTACCAGCGGCAACAGAAGCCCTTCCTCGTTTTGGCTCAGAATATGTGGTCACTATTGTATCTCAAGGACATAACACACAGTAAATTTAAGTCACCACATATTTTTTAAAACTACTTTCAGGTAACTTTTGAAAATGTGAAAATACTAAAAAATGGTATCAATTCCTTTGTCATTTTCAGCTACTTTCTTCAAACTAGATACATTTTCTATTTGTCATTTTTCTTTATTTTGTACTCATCAGCCAATTTTCAAGGCAATTTGAGTTTGCTTTTTGTGAGTCTTCAGGAAAATATTCTATCAAGGGCATTGGTACAGTCAAGATAAATGACACCCCTACATTTCTCTCATACTAATCACCCCTTTATGAGTCTGCCCAAAAGAACAGTCCTGTGTGCCAAGCTGTTCTCTACAAACCCCTGATGCTGCTGGCCCCAGAGCTCTCTTCCCATCCATTACCACTTCATCCTCTGTCTCTTCCCCTCTTGAGCCACCTCTTCACCTGAGATTCTATTCTCAGAGCAGTTCTGCTTCAGATTTTGGACATCAGGATTACAATTTTGGAAAAATGAAATAGCCGATCTCTTGTGTAATACTCCTCACTGTCACCCAGCAGCTAGTTCTATTTTTCTACTTCTCTGTTATAATTTAGATCATTTGTATAAAATACATGCAATGGATTTTATGAAATTTGAATTTACCCTTTGGATTTCCTGATGGTTCTTGTCAGTGCTTTCCAAAACTCATACATAAAATGTGAAATAAAAGAAATTTTAGGTAGCAAGCATTGTATGGTAAAACTAGCAAAGATTTTTTTTGTTTTAATTTTCTCTAAACCTGGCCGCAATAGGAAAGAATCATAAATCCAATGAAAATTTGGTAATTCAGTGTGAGTGATGGAGTGGAAAAAACGCCACTGGGAGCCAGAACTTTTGTTCTCTCACTTTTTTTGTATATGCTACAACTTCAGGAAATGAAGGTTTGTTACACATATGAAAAAAGAACAAAGGGAATCTTTTCTAACCTAGTAACAGGTGCATTCTGGACCTCATAAAAAGAGGGATAGTGTAGAAATTATAAAATTGTTTAGTCTCCAAAGTTGTTTTTCTACCAACATTAACATCCCACTGTCTAGTCACTCTCTAGTTAGACAATCGCTTGCAAACATTGTGACTCAGCATTTCTCTCATCTATGCTGCTGGATATCATTTCTGCTTAGTCATAACATATGACTCAATATCACTTTAAACTCAAATCTGGTCACAACCTCATAGTCTCTCTTGACCACTGCCACTTTCTAGTCTCTGCTACCTGATATCTGGATCTTGTTCAGTATTTGTCTTAAATTACCAACTGGAACATTCTTCTATTCTGCATTCAAATTCTTCAAGGAAGAGAATCTGATGCATGTTATTTAGTCATCATCATTTGGTTTGAGCAAATTTCTACCAGGTTATCTAATGGGCTGCCATTAAGTAATAGGGGGACAAAGTCCTTGAGTCAATTTCCAAACCCTGACCCAGTAAGCTGCTGTTGACCGGACACAATCACATAATAGTGGTCTGTGGTATGCTATTATTCAAAAAACTGTCTGTCAGTATCCACTTCTGTGGGAGCCAGAGGGAGAAGGGAGAGGCCCAGACTTCCTCTGCAGTGAATTTGGCTTCTCTAAGGAGCTATTTCCACACCTGTAACAGAAAAAGATGTCTGTTATATGTCCATTAAAGCCCTTCAAACTCTAAGGCACTAGGAATCTATCATTTTTCTTTGTTCACTTTTTTCTTTGTCCCTTCTATATTAGATATTCTAGATATTGAGAAAATAGCAGTGAATGAGACAGACTCAGGATATAATGAGATTTTGGCAGGAATCAAAATTTATCCTGTTTGGTACAAATTAAGTATTTGTAATGAAAGAGAAAAAGCAACACCTAGAGGTCTTGACCTGTGTTTCAAGAATAAACAAAGGAAGTTGAATACCCAAGACCAACAAAAGTAGGAAGTCACTGCTATACCTAATGTCCAATGGGCAAGGGATACATATTGTTACAAAAAACAGAGACTTTAAGAAAAGGAAGAAGAGCTGCCTAAAGAAGCTACAGTTACAGATACAGGTATTGCCCCAATATAAGGAAACTGAAGCAAGTAGTTTCTCAATCTCTCTCCTCTCACTCTCCAATCTCCTAGCAGGGCTTCCCATTGGCAAATCCAGCTGAGAATATGAGAGCAAGAGAGTCGAGATTATATGGTCTTCAGCTTCCAAGAGCACCATGTGGAGCCTGGAAGGCAGGAAATGGAGAGGAAGAAGTCAATGGATAAAATTTGGCACATGGATCTCACCATCAAGTGGAATAAGCAATTTTTAAAAATAAAACTAAAATATAACAATAAAATTTAATTTTAAAAATAATAAAGGAAAAAGTAGATAAAGAGAGTAGGAAGTGATTTTCAAGGAGGAAGTGGCTATATCAGAAAACTGAAAAAAGTAGCCCATTTGACAAGTTTTGTGAGATAAAGAATGCTTGCAGTGGACTATTTTACTTTGAAAATTTTTTTACGTACATGACTGTACGTGACATACGCAAGTCATGAACATACAAAGTAAAGCAAATCACCACCTATCTAAAAAGAAAACATTATCAACATCATGGACACTTGTCTGTTCCTTTTCTTCTTCAAGCCAATAGAACCCAGTAGTATGAGTTTCAATTTTTCAATACTGTTTTTCTTCTAATTTTTTTCAATTTTGCTTGTTGTCTTTTAAATAATAAAATTACATTCTTTTGATTCTTTATATTTTACTCAATGTTACTTTTTAATAACCACTCATGTTGCACTTGTCTCAGTTCTACTCTGTTGAATCATGTGTTGCTACATGAATACTGTGTGATATAATCACCCCTCCTCCTAAGGCCATTGCTATTGCTAATTTGTTGCTATTACTTTTATCTATGGATTTTTGCTTAATTCATTTCTTATCACTCAATTTCCATGTTTATCAGCCTCTCCTATATTTTCCATCTGTCTCTGCCTTCTGTGTTTTATATGATTTTTAAATGTCTATGTTATAATTAGTTTTCTATTTGTTTCTATTATCCTATAGAACACTTTCCTTAAATTTAAAATCATTTATTATGGTTTTAGAACTTCTAGACACTAGTATTTTTTTAATCATATGGTTTAAAATCTTTGTAGGCCGAAGTTAGAGTTCCTTTCCCAGAGTCTTTTGTTGATTCCTATTCAGTTTTTGTGCTCTGCCTAGAATACAGTTGACTCAGTACCTTTTAATTCCACTTCCATTGGTTAACCCCCAAAATACTGACTGATCTAAAAGTCTATTGGTTATGAACAATCATGATTCTAGAACATAACACCATGATAAGTAAATAAAATGGAACCTTGGTCTAATAGCTACAAAGATTACTGGAAGGTCATTGTATATAAAAACAGTATTATATTAATGCAAAAAGAGGTAAGCTGATCTGAAGACCAGGATTACTGTGAGATATATTTTACAAAATAATACATGAAAATAATGGCACCACAAATCAGACAGATTTAGTAAATGATGATAACAAATGTTCTGTTGTGAACAATTCATACTTATTACCAAATACAAAGATGAAATCCAGATAGATTAAAGTAACATACATCTAAAGAGGTTTGAACCTATACTGCTAAATCACATACAGTATAACAGATAACCAATGTTAGCTCAATAAAAAAAAATGCTGCAAAATAAAAACAAAGAAATAAGTCTAGAAAATCATAATGACAGAAAATAATATAACCTGGGATTAAGGAAGAACTTCTTAAACAAAATCCCAAAATCATTCATTAATGTATTTGATCACACCAAATTAAGAATTGTTGTGAAGAGTTAACATAAAAGTCGCAGAGCTATTATATTTGCCACGTCTAAAACCCACAAGGAAATCATTGCCTAGACTATCCAAGGAATTCACGCATATGAAAGAAAGCATAAGAAGTCCATATTTTAAAAATGGATAAAGGATAGTTGGGTCAATTTATAGCTAAAGCAACCCAAAAGCTTAACAAAATAGATGAATAACTCCTCAGTCATTTGTAATCATAGGAATACAACTTAAAACAACAAAAAGACAATACCTTAGATCCAAAATACAGAGTGTTGAGTGAAATTAAAAAAAAAAAAAAACACGGTACCATATAAATCCGAACTACATTGACTGATGCACTGCTTATGCTAATGCTTTCAAATAGAAAATTGTAAACCAAAACATGTTAGGGTGTTGGGATTAAGGGATGAATTAGACATCTTGCAAAGATCAATGACTTCCCAGTAATTAGAACTGGAGAGGTTTACTAGGAATCCTTAATTTGTAAAACAAAGCAAAACCATAGAACACAGATGAAATTATACTACATCATTTTGGATTCCCACTTCCATCTTAAGAGTCCTACCACAGAATCCCCAGCTCCAGAGACCAACGTCTCTAAACTCTTTGTTTTCCTGAGTATCTCTTGACTCCCCATTTTCCTAATCATTGTTCTATAGGAAAATGATAAAATGCCCTATGTCTTTATCTAATTGTCTAAATATTTATATTCCCGCAGAAATACAGCACTAGAATAAGCACATAATTATTATTTTTTTATAATTGGAATTTTAACCCAGACTTTTTTTTCGCATTTTCTCGTATCCTTCTTATCCATCCACTCAGCAGAATTCACTGCCTCAAGAGAAGGGTAATATAGCAGACAAGCAGAACCTTTCCTTAGTCTACATAAAGATGGCCCGATGGTGGGGAGTGCCAGCAGAGGGCAGGTGATGGTGGGCTCCTGAGTTCAGTGTCCTGTAGGGCGTTCTCCCCAAAGGGGTTGGAATCCAAGATCAGACTGAACCAGGTCTGGGGAAACCCTGGAATGAACGAAATCCCTATTTTACTGCCTCTCAACCTAGCTCCGAATGTGGCACTGGCCCAGACCTGAGGTGCCCTCACAGAGTACACTGCAACTAGGCAGGAGCAAGGACTCTCCTGTGCCTGGGGGCAGGACAGACAGCTGTTCTGAGATCCTTTCTTGAGCTGGGGGTACCGGGGCCCAGAGTCATAATGGAACTAGGGTTCCCTTAGATGAATCTGTGTGGAGGCAATGACTTCAAAATCACTCTACCTTGGGCCTCCCTGGTGGCGCAGCTGTTGAGCGCTGCGCTGTGGAGCTGTCCATAGCTCACGATGCGAGGTCAACGCCCACCCGGGGAGATTCCCACATGGTGCGGCAGACCTCTCCTGCCCTGCCCGCTGCTCCCCTCAGCAGTGTATTTCTGATCTGCCTGTTCTGCTCCCCACTCTGTCTCTGGTGAACCCTCTCGCCGCCCCACGCCTCTGGCCTGTACCCCAGCTTGTATGTATAAATAAATAAATCTTTAAAAAAAAAAATCTCTACCTTAAGTCTAAGTCTTTACCCTAGAACTTGAACTTAGAAAGGGAGGGCACTCAACTAAACCAGTGTTTTTCAACTGTGTTCTGCCCCCAGCAGATATGTGGAAATATCTGGAGACGGGATTGCTAGCCATGACTGGCCAGGGCTGTTGGTGTGTGGCGGGGAGAAGTCCAGGATGTGGCTGAGCGTTCAGTGGTGCATAGAACTGCCCTCCAAATCAAAGAATTCCCCAGCTCTAAATGCTAGTGGAACCGAGGCTGACCTTGGCTCTAAACTGAGATTATATTTTGACCAGTTGGCATAATGAGAGATTGATAATAGAAATTGTATTTTTAAAAATAGAATTATACCTACTTTTTGGACTGGAATGTGAAATCATTTGTTTATGCTAAGGAAAATATTCTTTGTCTAATGTAAAATCATGAAAAATCATCAGTTTTGCATTTGATGAAAAGGCTTTGGGGAAGAAAAGTTTCAGTAGCTTTAAAATAACATAGAGTACCCCAAAATAAACAAGGAGGAAAAAGAGTGGGTGACAGGTGCTAGTCACGTAGAGCAATAGCCTAAGGAAGCTCGAGGAGAGGCAACCATGCTCAGGTCCTCGGCCGTGAGCAACATTCAGAGGCTGAGCAGTTGTTCTTACCAATGACAGTGGGGCTGTGAGCATATTTTTAGAGGCACAAGATTGCTTTTCTGTCAGGCTATATAATTAACATTTACTATGAACCCCCAACCACCATCTTTCCAGCAAGAATATCAGCAAAAAGAAAAATGGGAAGCCCTTTCCAAATAGCACAAGGAAAGCCAAAGCCAGAAACAATGAAGGAGGGAGGGAGAAAGGTCTAGAAATAATTGCAGTGGGTAATAAGTAAATTAGTCTTATGTTAATGACATGTCAAAATGTTCCATTTTTTAAGTGAAAGCAAATAACTAAAGTATCGCCAACATAAACACTGATTAAAGGGATTAAATGACATGGGATGAAATGTCATAACATAGCAGTGTCGGCTTGCAGTGTTCTCAAATCCTCCACCTTCCGCTGCTTCCATTAGCGGTGATCTCTAGGGAGAGAAACCTCAGCAGCACGCTCCCAGGAGGAGCTGAGAGCCTGGGTCCCTCTTCTTGCTGATAATAGATAAGATTCCACGGAAAATAATTCGGTGACATTTGGCCATTATTCAGAAGGGAATGCAACTTTTTAAAAAGAATTTTTCTTCTATCAGAAAGTAGTTGAGTTCATCTTACCATTTCAATAATGTTCCAGACATGATTCAGTCTCTCTTAAGCACTCTTTGGAATAATAGTCTTCTATTCTCTAATGGTGACATTTCCCCAGCAGCGGTAGCATCTGCAGACAAGTTAGGAAGTGAGAGTTCTTCTTACAAACTAATTCTGGTAAAAAGCGTGGGTCAGGATGCATTCACAAATAGTTCCCCAGGACTGATCCTAGGATTCTTCCTGAGGTGTTCATTGAGAGGGCAGACTGAGTGCCCACGCCTCCTCATTTACTTTAATAAAAGTCATTAGTCTTCCGATCGCCTCAATTACTTTTGCCTCCAAGCCAAATAAAATAGGCTGGCAGCCTGTGGTCACTTTATAGATTAGTCATCCTCTCCCATCTAGTCTACTGACCCAGTTCCTCTCACACAGCTAGGACATGTGCCTTCACATCTGAGGGCTGACACATGAACCCCCTTTCTTAGAACACTCGTTAACAATTTACAGAAATCTTTTTTCAAAGGTGCTACACAGGCTAATGGAAATGTGAGGCCCTTCTCTGAGTATGAAAACCACTCTGAAACTCACTTGCAAACCAAGAAAAAATTGAGCTAAAAGCTGCTAGAACTGAAGAGAAACACGGAGCAGGTGTGAGATCCCTGAGGTGGCTCCAGGAGAATGGGACCAGGAGCCTTCAGTAGGAAGCCGGGAAGGAAAAGCAAAAGAACTCTGCCATCTCTTTTGTTTGACCATATTCTGAGTGTGGACACAACTACAAACTCAGTCATTGTCACCTGCATGATTCACCTTCCTGCGGTGTTCAAGTAGCCTTAGGGTAGGGCCTTTTCTGAAGGGTTTTTGTCTTGGATCAAGGTCAATAATCACTTAGGCCACCATTGAGGTGTAAAGAACAAAATTGCCAAAGCTCATGCATCTATGTAGTTTATTATTTTTTGACTTCTGTCTTAGACAACTGTTCCCCATTTGCTTCTTTTTTGATAACCCCTTTGTTAAGGACCACCTCCCATTCAAAGGAGTCATCCTCCCATATATCCAGCCTCATACATTCTTGAATTGGGAATTTTAGCCTGTGATCAACCCAAAATATGTATCTAAGTGTAGCAAGGGGGCTCAAACACCAATGTTCAGTCAACAAGAGGATAGGTAGATAAAAATTTCCGACAACCCACACACTTGCCCCTTCTGTCGAGTTTACTATCCCCAAACCCCAGTGGGGCAGCAACATTTTGCATCTGCTTAAGAGGATTGGGAACACAACCAGTCCTTGATCTCTACCTACTATGAAAGCACAACCCACACCCTAGTCAGGTCTTTCCTCCAGCCACCCCCATGTAGGAATTAATAGGAATTGATATTGTATTCTTTGTTAATGATTTACATCTGGAGGCCAGTGAAGCAGAGAAAATATCAGACATGGTAAACATAATTGGTTGAATGAGAAAATTGGATTAGGATTAGATTTACACACAGGAAAGGGGAAGAAGGCTGCTGATCAAGAAAGAGAATATCTGGTAGCGTAGACTTTCTTTCTAGACAAATAATCCTTCCACTGCTGACATTTCCAGTCATTCTTACTTAAAGACCCAACCTTAACTTTACAGCACCTCAGGCATTTTATGTGGCTTAACTTAGGCAATTTTCAGATACCAGTCTCTATAGGATGTGCTCTATATTTAAAGAAATTTTACAATGTTTTTTCATTTATAGTATTTAAAAATGTAGTCTTCTATGATATAGAATAAAGGGAAATCTCTTCCCTGATAGGCAGTTTCTCAAGATGGACTTTCTAATGCCTCTTCCTGTTCTAACAGTGAATGATGATACTTACACACATCACATTTAAAGTTGTGCATGCTGTGTCAGTGCTAGGTTGCGGGCATGGGGGTGGGGAGTTAAGATACTAAAGGAGAGGATGGAGAGAATGTAAGGAGTAATTTTGTTATGCAGTCATTGCTCAGTGCCCAAGATGGATTGGATCCAGGACCCTGGAAGAACCCAAAACCCACAGATGCTCAAGTCCTTTGCACAAAATCGTGCAATAACCCATGCACATAACCCATGCACATCCTACCATATATTTTAAATCATCTCAAAATGACTTCTAATATCTAATATAATGTAAAATATTATGTCAATAGTTGTTGCACTAGATTATTTAAGGAAGTATGATAAGCAAAAAGAGGATACAAAAGATTGGTTGCTCTTTTTATCATGAGAAAAAAGTGTTAGGTAAATCTCATAGTTGTCAATAGGAAATTCCAGAGACCTATCGGCATTTGATGAGTTCCGCTGTCTCGGTATTCACTGCGACAGTTGCACGATGACATTTGATACTCACTGAGGTTGATGGGTCTAAGTCCCCTTGGTAACAGTGCGAGGGAGGCGTGTGTGTCATGAGCAGTGGCAGGGCTACTTGATCATGAGGACCCCAGGCATCACCCCAAAACATCAGGTTGGTTTCATCCAAGCCACAGAGATTTAGATACCCTCCTGGTAAGAAATATTTTTCTATATAAATCCAGTCCTTCAAAATAACAAACAAAAGTAACCTAAAAACCAAGGCTTATAAGAGTATCCCTCCATAAACCTATGGATTTAAAATCTTCTTTTCAATGTAGACAGATTCCAATGTGGAATTAGAAGAGAGGCTGTAGGTAGTAGGGGAAACAGGGTCTCTTGAGTTATTTCTTTATTCCCTTCATGTTCCCAGAGAATCCAGTGAGCAAGGTTTGAAAACCACTAAACCAAATTATTTCCTTCACTGGCTGCCAACTCTGCCACCCCTGCAATTGTGCTGTGCTTGCCGAAACAGCCTCAAACAACAATTAATTTATTAGAGCTAAGAAGTTTTTGTATCTTCCAGAGTCTCCTATAAAAATGCAAATGTTCCTAGGAGAAGAAACATCTTAAGTAATTATGGGGGATTATTTTATCAATTCAATTTGCAGCAGGGAGGCTTAGGAGACAAAACTCTGTAGAATTGGACACAGATAAAAGAAGCAAAAACAAACAAACAAACAAAAAACCAAAACTAAAACACATGTAACCAAGGATAAAAGTTCTTTACTTCCTGGGGTTGCACAGGACCCTCTTAATGGGTTATCAGTAGTTTTAAAACAATGACAGTTATGAACTGGCTAACAATCAAATGTATTCTGAATGCCAGATATTCTTCAAAGTCTTAAGTTATGTATTAGCTCATTTTACATAGTCCTTCATGCATTAACTCAGCCAGGTATTCCTTGTAACAGCTATATGAGAAAGTGCTGTATTTATGCCATATTACTCATGGGAAAACTGAGATTTGGAGACTTACACAGCTTGTAAGGGGTGGGGCCAAGATCAAATCTTCAGAGTCTGGTTCTAGAACCTATAATGACATAGCACAATTGTTTGTCTTCCCAAGAGGTGGACAATTGCTTTGGTTCTCTAGCACTCTCAAAGAGAGATCCTTCTGAACTTTAACTCTCTAACCTCAGTGATTATCTTGAGTAACAGATTGTCTTAGAAAAAAGACAAGAAGGATGAATTTCCAATGAACTACATGCTTGTTGATATGGTAGTTACTCTTTGGTTTTATGCCCAAGTTCTAACCAGCTGAATAAGAACTTCACTTAATTGAGCTGGTGTTTTCAGGTCTGCCTTGTGCTACCACAGCTGTTGTCCTGCGCAGCTCCACAAAATCAACAAGCATAGATGTGTGGTAATATCATATTTTGGAACTGAACTGTGAGTCTATAGTACCATAAATAAATGAAGCAAACTATAACTTCCATCCTTAGGTGTGGGCTCTGCAGAGTGACTGCTTTCAAAAAAAGTACAATAAGCAAAGGGCGGGGGGGACGTACTAAGTTTACAGTGAGGAAACCTGACAAACATACTAGTCAGATTATCAGATCATATCCAGGGTGTTGTCATGATCCTGGAACAGAAAAGACAGTAGATGCAAACTTGGGAAATCTGTAAAAAGTATGGATTTTAATTCATAATAATGTATTATTGAAGACAAGAAGTTCATCTTATTTGTTATTTCTTTGTAATCCAAGTGTTTATTTTTGTTTTATTTATCTGTCTTTTTTTTTTTCTCTACCACCTATGAGTGAAATCTACCACCTATGAGATGGTGTTTTGTCTCACTCTGTCTGACTTATTTCATTACGCATAATTCTCTCTAGGTCCATCTATGCTGCTGTAAAAGGTAAAATTTCACAGTATTCCATTGTGCATCAACAAATCTATCCATTCATCAATCCATTGGCTATTGTAAATAGTGTTGTAATATAACACTATTAATTTTAGCTTGTCAACTGTAACAAATATGCCATATTCATAAAAGGTTTTAATATTAGGGGAAACGAGATCCTAAATAGATGAGAACTCTACTTCAGAGTTTTCTTTAATCTAAAACTCTTCTAAGAATAAAGGTTGGTTTCAAATACCATTTACAATAGCATCAAAATATGAAATTTAACGAACTATACATAAGAGCTTTAAATTGCTGTTGAAATATTATTTAAAGCACCATTGAACATGATTAAGGCATAGGCTAACAGATGGGAAATAGAGTATGTGCATGATTGGGAGACTCAACTTTTTTTCCAGTTTTAGGGATGTATAATTCACAAATCAAACTGTTGGTTTGATGTACATACACATTATGAAAGAATTCCCCTCATCAAGAAAATTAGCATACTCATCACCTCACATACTTACTTTTTTAGTGAGAATATTTAAGTTGTACTCTCTTAGCAAATTCCAATTATGCAACAGTGCTGTCAACTATAGTCACCTTATTATACATTAAATTCTCAAACCTTATTCATCTTATAAATGAACATTTGTACTCTTGTACCACCTCTCCCTATTTTTCTTCCCCTAAGCCACATATAATCACTTTTCCACTTTCTAAACATTTCTAAATTTTCTATCTTTCTAAATATTGTAAAAATTCTATTTTTTTAAGAATCCCTATAAAAGGGATCCCATGCAATATTTGTGTCTTTTGTTTTCTGAGTTATTCATTTATTATAGTGCCCTCCAAGGTCATCCATGTAGTCAAAAATGACAGAATTTCTCATGGCTGAATAATATTCCATCATATGTATGTAAACATGCATGTATGTCACATTTCCTTTATCCGTTCATCTGCATACAGACACTTAAGTTGTTTTGTTGTTTACATACCTTGACTCTTGTGAGCAGGGCTCTGATGAAGCTGGCAGCGCAGGTATCTCTTCAATATATGATTTTGTCTCTTGACATATGTGCCCAGCAGTGGGGTTACCTAATCATATGGCAACTCTATTTTAATTCTTTCAGGCACCTCTCTACTGTCTTCCATAGTAGCAAGTCCAGGTGACAATCCCATGAGCAGTGTCTAGGATTCCCTCTTCTCCATATCCTCACCAGCAATCACCTCTTGTCTCTTTATAATAGACATCCCAACAGGTGTGAGATGATACTGTGATTTTGATATGCTATTCCCTAGTGATTAGTGATGTCAAGAACTTTCTCATGTACTTATTGACAATTTTTTTTAAGTTCTTGGGGAAAAAAATATCTATTTCAATCCTTTAAACATTTTTAATTGTTGTTGGGTTGTTTTGTTTTTGCTATTGAGTCATGAGTTCCTTGTGCATTTTTAGATATTAA
>PVIJ01000421.1:78564-194739 GCA_004024925.1 Scalopus aquaticus
TTTTTTTTTTTTTTTTTTTTTTTTTTTTTTTTTTTTTTTTTTTTTTTTTTTTTTTTTTTTTTTTTTTTTTTTTTTTTTTTTTTTTTTTTTTTTTTTTTTTTTTTTTTTTTTTTTTTTTTTTTTTTTGGTTTGAGTAGAGTCACTTGCTTATTTTTCCTTTTGTTGTCTCTGCTTTTGGTTTCATGTCCAAAAATATTATTGTCAAAACCAATATCAAACAGTTTGTTTTCTTCCAAGAGTTTTATGGTTTCAGGTCTTAAATTTAAGACTTTAATCCATTTTGAGTTGATTTTTGTATTATGTGAGTCCACTTTCACTCTTGTGCATGCACTATCCAATTTTCCAGCAACCACTGACTAAATTATATTTTTCCCATTGTAGATTTTTTACCTCTTTATCAAAAATTAATTGACTGTGTGTGTATGAGTTTATTTCTGGGTTCTCTATTCTGTTTCATTGTTCTATGTGTCTGTTTCAATGCCAATCAATGCTATATTGTTTTGATTACTATAGCTTTGTAATAGAGTTTAAAGCCAGGAAGTGTGATGACTCCAACTTCTTTGTTCTTCCTCAAGATTGCTTCGGTTATTTGAGGTTTTAAGTGACTGTCTCCAAACCTTAGGCCTTTTTTTTTTCCATTTTTGTGACAAATACCATTTTAATTTTGATAGGGATTATACTGAATCTATAAACTGTTTTGAATAGTATGGGCATTTAATAATATTCATCGTTCCTTTCTGTGAACACAGACTACCCATTTGTTTGTGCCCTCTTCAATTTTTTCCATCTATGCCTAATGGTTTCCAGTATACAAATCATCTATCTCCCTGGTTAAATTTATTCCTAAGCATTTTGCTCTTTTGTCGCTATTGTAAATGCTACCGTTTTCTTAATTTATCTTTCTGATAGTTCATTACTGGCGTACAGAAAGCAATTCTATTTTTGTATATTGATTTTGTAACCTATAACTTTACTAAAATAATTTGTTAGTTCTAACACACGTTTGGTGGAGAGGATACTCAATATTTTAAAGATAATTTTCTTCCAGCTAATATAGATATAATGCAACTCAAGTACATTCTCATAAGGCTTTTTTTAAATCAGCAATCTAATTACTATATGTACATAAACTAAACAAATTTTTAAAAGAATAACACAGTTGGAAGAAATACTCAACTCATTTTAAGATTTAATATGCTACCTTTGCAATCAAAACAGCATGATAGATAATGTGTAAAAATAGGCATTTAGGTCAATAGAATCAAATCAATAATTAAGAAGTAAATTCACACATCTATGCTCAATTGATTTTCAACAATGGTGCCAAAGTAATTCAGTTGGAAAATAATAATCTTTTCAATAAACAGTACTTAAACAATTGTACGTCCAAGGTCAAAGCAAGATAAATGGACTCCACCCTTACCTTACACCATATGCAAAATATAATTGAAAATCGCTATGGACTTATGAATTTAATAGATCTAGGAGGAATTTAAAGACTCTAGGAGGAAACAGGCAATCTTTGTGGCATTCTATTAGGCTAAATTTCTTAAACAGGGCACAAAAAGCACAAAAAATGGCAAGTTGAACTTTATAAAAATAAAAATACTCTATTTTAGAAGATTTTCTTGAAGAAAATTAAAGGTAGTCCTTAGACAAACAGAAATATTTGTAAAATACTTATCTATTAAATTATGTCTAGATTATATGAACAACTCTTACAACTTAGTAACAAGAAAAAAACTCATTTTTAAAATAAAGAAAAGATTTGAATAGAGAGCTCAACAGGCACAAGACAAAGACATGACAAGCATAAGATCTTCAATATGATTAGGAATCAAGGAAATGCAAATGAAACCACAATCTATACCTACTGGAACTGCTAAAATTTAAAAGCTGAGATTTGCAAGAGTTTGAAGAATGTGAGACAACCTGAGCCTTCATATATTGGATATAGGGATGCCCTTTAGAAATCACTTTATCCCCTTCTTAAGAAGTTAAAAATATACCCTTTAAGCCCCAACAACTCTTCTTCTATAAATTTACCCCTGATAAAAGAAAGCACATGTTCAAATATTTGTGCAACTATTCATAGGAACTTCCTTCATAATAGCTCAATATGGAAAAAACCCAAATATCCATCAACTGATGAATGGATTAAAAGAGGGATTATGCTCCTGCAGTAGAATTCTCAACAATCAAAAAGGAACAAGTTTCAGATGCTTACAACAATATGAATGACTGTCAAGAATATCACGTAAGTGAAAAAGGTCAAACACAAAGTCTATATACTCCACAAGAAAAGGCAAAATTGTAATGATGAATGAGTGAATACTAAGCAAACCACTAGTCACCTGGGGCCAGAGTATTAAGGAAGAGTATTTTTTTAAAGATTTATTTATTTATGCATGCAAGAATTGGGGTATAGGCCAGAGGTGTGGGGTGGTGAGATTTTGACCAGAGACAGAGTGGGGAGCAGAACAGGTGGATCTACTGAGATACACTGCTGAGGGGACCAGTAGGCGCAGTGGGAGACGAGAAGTCTGCTGTGCCATGTGGGAAGTTCCCTGGCCAAGGATCGAACTCATGCCACAGTGGCTGCAAATAGCTTCATAGTGCTGAGTCTTAACCCATTGTGCCTCCAGAGAGGCCCTAAGGAAGAGTATTGACTAACAAAGGACAAGTAGAAATTTTTGTGTGATATAAATACTGTATATCAAGATGTTAATTGAGTCGTACTACTGTATAAAGTGGTCAAAATTCATCAAATTGTACAGAAAACTGTTGAATTTTATTGAACATAAATCAATAAAGCTGACTAGAAAAAAAAGAGCAAGATGTCTTTAGCAAAGGATAATACCCTTACCAGAAATAGAAAATAAGAAACAGTTTATTGATTATTAAGTATTTTTAATACTTTTTAACTTAATGAAGTTTTATATAACGTTGTATGTAGTAGTGAGGGTTCCAGAGAGAAACAATAGAATCTGTTGAGAGAAAGATTGGGGGAGGGGGGAGGGGAGGGCTAGTGTGGGGATGGTAGAGAGAGAGAGAGAGAGAGAGAGAGAGAGAGAGAGAGAAAGAGAGAAGCCCTATCCTAAGGAATTGGCTCACAGGGTTGTGCAGCCCATCGAGTTCGAAGGCAGGGTTGACCAACACACTGGAGACCCAGGAAAGAGTTGCAGTTCAAGCCTGAAGGCAGTCTTCTTGCAGAACTTCTTTAGTCATTTTTCTTTTAAGACCTTCAACTGGTTGGATTGGATAAGGCCTCCTCACAGTGTGGAGGGTAATATACTTTTCTCAAAATCAACTGACTTAAATGTTAATCTCAGCTAATAAAGCACCTTCACAGAAAAATCCAGAATAATGATTGATCAAATATCAGGCTACTATAGTCTAGGCAATGTGACACATAAAATTAACCACTCCAGTATGTAATACATAATTTCTCCTATATTTGTGATCTCCTTTGTTCTTCATAATAAGTCAATTACATGGAAGTTGCAACTCCTGCTATCTTTGGGGCAAGGAACAGAAATTTCAAAATGTCAGAAGACTCCCAATTTCTCATAACTGGCTAGGGTGGCTCTGGCGTTCAGGGCAATTATCCTTTCTCTGAACTGCATGCTCTTTTGATCACAGTGCACTAGAGTAAGAAATTAAATATACCCTTTGTTTCTTATGAATTTTTCTCTGGCTTTTTTCCAAGCCTGAGACATTTAGGGTTATGTAATTTTTCATGTTTACTTTGAGTTAGGTAAAATCAATGAAATATTTTATAAAGATTTACTTCACTTTTATCCCATGACAGGATGAATTTAACAAAACAACAAACCACTGATTAAATAGAGACAGAAAGAAAATAACATTTGAAAATTAAATTCCTACTTGCTCTCTCCTGCTATTTATTTCAAAAACAGTACTATTAAAGGGGTGGGAGAAAGTCACGGGCACCAGAAAAATCTGCTAACAGATGTAGAAAAGAATAATATAAGGAAAGGGAAAAAAATCTTATACAATGATAAACCATGGGTCATCCAAACTAATTTATTAAATTGGCCCTTTCCCACACAGCTAGCAAGTAACATAAAAAACTTATTTCATAGTTCTTTATCATTTTCTAATTTTCAATTTAAAGGGATAGAGAATTCCCCCATTTCAGTGTAAATAAAAGGGCTTATTCATTTCCCTAGAATTTTAAATTAATTTTGGAGCTACATAGGAAGAGGTACTTATCTAAACACCAGTGGCGTTCACCCTTATGGGGAAAGATGGAAGAAATTCTTTAGGTGTTATAATTTCTCTCCTGCTGGCTGGCTGACTGACCTTGGAGAGAGCAAGCTCAGCACCTTGGGTCTCCATCTGTAAGATTAGTATAATATCAACTTAACAGAAGTGTTAGGGGAAAGATGTGTTAATAAGCATTGAAGCAATCAGCGACCTGGCATCAAGGCGCTGTTTCTCATGTCCTTGTGCTGTCAGCTCCTCCCAAGTTTCATCAGGAAGGTCTCACTGCTAAAGCCTTGCCCTTCATCAGCGGCCCAGCTCCCTCCAGTTCCCCTGTGCCTGGCAAGGCAGTCTTTGCAGTCCCAGTTCAACAGGGGCTCCCCTGCAAGCAAGAGACAACAGGAACCTCCCACTTTTGCAATGCAGCCTATTGAAGGGGAAATAGTATCTAAGAAATCTCAGAAGACAACAGCAAAATTGTTCATATGAAGACTAATATTTTTGTTACCCGGTGAACATAAAATAAAAATACCTTTCAAAAGGACCCACACAGGAACCTGTCTTAGAGCAGGATACTGACAGTCAACTAGATTCAAGCATCTATGGTCAAATGGTGCAGTCAAATGGTGGCAACAGCATCACAATCATAACCAGTTCCCTGTTCTAGTGAGTGGCTGTTCAAGGCAAAGACTGAACATTATGTCATTTAATCTTTCACCAACTTAGCAAGGTTGGTGTTATTACTACACTATAACTAAGAAACTGATTGCAGCTCAAAGTGGAGGACTTTGCTTTCAGCTAATAGCCAGGGCTTCAGCTCATGTAAAAGGGGAGGACCCTGGAAATATATTTATTATTCACTACTGCCTGTGTACCTTATCAAAGGGCTAATATGACTTTTTGAAAAAAGATCCTAGGGACAGTTTGCAGAAAAAGAGGACAAGAGAAGTAGAGAACCTGACTGTACTTTTTCAGCCTGAAGTCGTGAGTCCAGGTAAGGGCACTAAGAGGAGAGGAGGGAGAGCAGAGCGTGTGTCTGCCCGGGGGTATCAGGGCATTTACTCTTCCTTTTCGGCAACCCTTCAGCCCCCAAAGAATCCTATTTGACAAGCAGCTTTCATTTCCTGCCACACCTTTGCATCATGTACAAGTCTCATTATTATTATTGGCCACTTCCTTTATGCAAAGCCTTCCTTTGGGAATGATTGGAAGTAGGGAGGTGGGTGATGCAGTGGGGAAAAACACTAAGAAAAAAATGGTAAGTAGGTGGATGAGGGGTCACTCAAGATAAAAGGAAATCAGAAATATATTTGAACTTGTTCAGTAAAAAAATGACTAAGAAAATTAAGTGTGATCATTTGAGGCAGGCGGACAGTCTGACATTTATAAGAGCAGGATGATTCTACTTTCCTCCCACTCCAAGTCATTTTAAAGCAATCCATAGGGTTCACCTCTACCCAAGGCTTGTGAGATGCTGTAGAAGAGTTGTTATCTACAAAAAGAATTTCAGAAAGGTCAGTGCACTTTAATTTTTTTTAAATCTGGGTGGTGGATGTGAAAGAAAACACAAGGGATTATTTTTATCTGACTTGCCATGGGTAGAGTATAAGCAGACATGCTGGGGGGAGATATCTAGAGGCAAAACTTGGTAAGAATAAAATACTAACCTGCCTCATCACCTTTCACATCTCAGTGTTTTATTTCCTGCTGATGCCAGTGTTGGGGAGTAGAGAGAGGCTGCCAGGGGGCACAAGGGGTAGTAGCTCAGAGCAAGCCCTCAGCAGTAAGCCAGACCAGTGAAGAAAGGACCAGAGATCTCATTTCCTTGTGGAAAAGGAGACTCTCTTATGTAGCATAAAAAGTGATCAGTTATGAGGGCAAAAAGAACAAAAATGAAATCTGACACTTATCTTAAAAAGCTTTTAAGGAAGATGCCAGGGTCTGTTTCCTTCACCATGTACAGACGGAAAGAAGACTCCAGTACCTACTGAGAAAGAAAAGGCCCTCCCCAAAGAACCTGAATTAGTTTCCTAGGGCTGTTGTAACAAAACAAACACCCCAAATTGGGTGGCTTAAAATAACAAAAATTTATTTTCTCAGGGTTTTGGAGAAGTCTTGAATTGAGGTGGTGGCAGCACCATGCTCCCTCAGCAGCCTGTAGTGGAGAGTATTTCATTCCTTTCCCCCAGATTCTGGAAGAAGCTGTCATTTCCTAGCTTGTCCTGCCTTGCAGCTGCATCATTCCAATCTCTACCTCTGAGGCCACATGGTATTTTTCCTGTATGTCTCTTTCTTCACCTGGCATTTTCTTTCGTTTAGTAGGCCCTACTCATATTGTTTTAAGGCTCATCCTAAAGATGTCATTCAACTGGATTACTGTACTAAAACCTTATTTCCAAATAAGGTCACATTCACAGATAATGGAAATTAGGACTTCAACATTTTGGGAGGGAAACCCCACCTGTTCACGTTCATGTCTCTCTTCACTCACTCACTCACTCACTCACTCACTCACTCACTCACTAATTCATTCAGTCATTCGTTCAGTCAGTCAGTCACTCACTAATTCATTCACTAATTCATTCACTCATTCAGTCACTCATTCAGTCACTCACTCACTCATTCACTTGTTCACTGACTCACTGACTCATTCACTCACTCATTCACTCATTCACTCACTCGTTCACTTATTCACTGACTCACTGACTCATTCACTCACTCACTTTCCAAAGAGAAAATACTTGTGCTGTGTCTGCTGCTCCTTGTGGAGTAGCTCCCTGTAGGGAACTAAGTAGAATGGAAAGATTGGGAAAATCCCAATTAGGAGGGAAAGCAAGAGTCAGATGTGTGAGAGAAACAGCGGAATGATACCAAGCAATATTATTAGTTTAGTGTCACTAGAATATAAATAAGAAAAGAGAATAAATGGCATTGTCAAATCCCAGTGAGATCTAGCAAGGTAGGGTGCGAGAAGCCACAGCAAAACTAAAACTATACTTTCTCTCATAGTCAATGCCAAAGTATACAGTTGTTATTACTGTTTTTTTGGTGAGGCCACCTAAGGCTCTTCTTTTTTCTTATTGGGGTAACAGTTTACATCACTGTATAGGTCTCATGTGTTCACCTCATAGTGTACAACTGTATATATCACACCATGGTCACCACCAAGTGTCCAGTCACTGGCCACCCCCAGTCATTCAGACCCCTCTTTTTGTCCACTTGCCTTTCCCTCTGGTGACCACATTTCTGTAGTTTTATTCCAAGTTTTCCAGCACATTCTATCAAGGTTTAACATTTTCTATTAAAATAAAGTCATGCATATAAGTCCCAAAACCCACTGTAAAATTTCAAGCTACATTCTATTTCAGAACAATTGGGCCAAGAAATATAAAATACCTAAATAAAAGCATTAAGCAGTAAAATATTTGAAAATAGTTCTGTTTTTCAACGATATAAAGTAATTAAAATTAGCTGGACACATTGTCCTTTTTGGGAAATTCAAATAGAAATATTGCTGCTGTACTGAATATTCTGTCAAATACAATTTACATATGAATTAAACTTTTATAGATTTTTTTTAAAGATTTATTTATTTATGCATACAAGCTGGGGTACATACCAGAGGCATGGGGCGGTGAGAGGGTTCACCAGAGACAGAGTGGGGAGCAGAACAGGCAGATCAATGGAAATACACTGCTGAGGGGAGCAGCGGGGGAGGAAGGAGAGGTCTGCTGTGCCATGTGGGAATCTCCCCGGCTGGGCGTCGAACTGGCATAGCCATTGCCGATAGCTCCACAGCATAGCGCTTAACCCTCTGCATCACCGGGGAGGCCCCCAAACTTTTATAGATTTTAAGAGATAAATTATCTCCATTGTCATCTTACTTATGTATTTTCATTAGCCTGTTTAACCATGGTTTAAAAAGATCTTCTCCCTTTATAAATAATAAATTTTAAATAGCAAAATTTAAATATAAATACTTAAGCTTCTTACTTTCAACAACTTTTAGAAAACTATAATTCCCTATTCTATAGTGTCTTTCTGTGTATGAAAGCTTTCACACTGAAGTTTGAAAAAGTAGGTCACGAAGTCACACAGAATATTTCATATCAAAGATTAAAGATTAAGCCTAGCGCTTATATATATTTTTTAAGATTTATTTATACATACAAGCTGGGGTACAGGCCAGAGGCGTGGGGCGGTGAGAGGGTTCACCAGAGACAGAGTGGGGAGCAGAACAGGCAGATCAGAAATACACTGCTGAGGGGAGCAGCGGGCGAGGCAGAAGAGATCTGCCGCACCACGTGGGATTCTCCCACTGATCTTAAAAATGGAATTTTCACTGTCAGAGCAAAAGGGTGACATTAGCTTCTTATTCAATGAGAACATGTAATCTTCCATGTCTTATCTCTTGTCCTCTCCCAAATTCCTCAGTATATACCCATTTCCTTTCCTTCCCTCCAGAGTCTGATTTGAGGAGAGTCTCTTTTCCATACAGAGATTCCAGTTCAGGCAGAGATTCTAGATTCTAGGCAAATGGGGGTATCAGCAAGCTACTCCTCATAATTTCTAGTTTCCATGCTGAGAATGAAATTGGGAGAAGTGTAATTAATAAGATTAGCCATCTGCACAAGAAATGTCCCTCAGTAATGAGTGGCTAAAATGTTTTAGGAATATCCAGGCTTGGTGCCCTCAGCATCCTCTCACAAAATCATTAGCCTATCTAGGCTTGTAGAGAATCAACTGGGTCATAAAGACATGAGCTATGGAGACAGAAAGATAGTTTAAATTTAAGTTAAACCACTCCTACTGTAATTTTGTTCAATTTCTCTAACTTCTCCATGCCTCAGTTTTCTCATCTGCAAAATAAGATAAGTGGCACATCAATCACATTATTGTAAAAATTAGATAAGTAAATTTATCTATATCTCACACAAAGTACCTATATGTAGTGAGAGAGGCTGAATTATAGCTGCAGAAATATTATTCATTGTGGCAGTAATTGCCATTTTTCATTTTCATATGTAGATAAGAGCAATTACCATGAAGCATAGAAAAATGACATCAAAGGGCACTTATGTCACGGTACTATTAAGCTGTCCCCTGACCAATGGGCATAAATGTACCATATCTATTGACAGACACATTACTGTATAGTACTTTGAGCTACTATAGATCGATAGTCATTAAAATCTTCCAATTAATTCTCAGTATCCCAATTCCATGTGCATCAATCAATCTCTTTATAACTCGTCTTCTCAAGTAACTTTCTTATATAAAGAGCATATAATGATCAGAAACAGTCCAGTCCTTGGGAAATGCATTATTAAACACTTGTATTCTGATTTACACACCAATTTCTTGTGAACTGAATTGGCAGAGTTCTTCCCTGAGAGGCTGGTTGTCTGTGTGCCTACTGACATTGTGGCATCATAAGAAATACACTTTTGGTCTTTGGCCTGGTTTCTTGGCACACAGCTCCTAGCACCCTGGGGACCCCTGAAGTGTTAAGTGCCTTTTTGGATGCTAATGAGATGACTGGCAGCTGGTGGCTCCTGGATAGACCCAAGCATGTCAGGGAGATGTAGTTGCCAGTGGTTCTAACCATGTGATTAGAAGGTTGAAACTATCAACCGCAACCCTGGCCTCTGAGCGAGAAGGGCTGGAGATGGAGTTTAATCACCGATGGCCAATGATTGAACCAATCACGCCCATGTCATGAGGTCTGCATGGAAATCAAAACTGAAAGGAGAGCTTCTAAGTCAGCGGTTGGTGGAAACACGGGGGTGGTGCCAAAGAAGGCATGGAGCCGGGCCTCCCCCCACACCTCCCTGTGCATCTCTGCCATCTGGCTGCTCCCAACTTGTATCCTTTTATAATAAACTGGCCATCAGGTAAGTAAACTGCTTGCCTGAGATCTCTGAACTACTCTAGCAAATTATCAAACCCGGTAAGATGTTCGTGAGAACTGTTGATTTATAACCAGTTGGTCAAAAGCACAGGTGACAACTTGTACGTGCAATTAGTGTCTAAAGTGGTCTGGTGAGGGGTAGCCTCGTGGGGCTGATTTCTCAGTATGCTTCTTAGGTGTTATCCAGACTGTTCTGATGCTAACTCCAGGTAGGCTCAGAAATTAATTGAATTCTAGGTTGGTGTGTGAAAATTTTTTTTTTAAATGTATACAGATATTTCTGCTTCTGAAGAGCCGAGAACCTAGCCATGGCTTAAAATACAACCTTACTAAAGTGAAGTATCTGATCAGCTCCACTCCTGTCAACTCTGTGTCTTTATCTGTCAACTTCAACAAAATTCTTCCTTATGCTTGTGAGATCATTCCCTTCAATTTCTTTATGATTCTCCCTTTTCTTTTGTGAAACTTTCCTCTCCAGTTCTCCCAGTACTTCTCTTTTCTCTTAACACACACACACACACACACACACACACACACACACACACACACTTTTAAATCCCATCTTTTCAGAAATGCTTATACCTGCTAGTATTCCTCTCAAATGACTGTTTCTTGACCATACGTTTTTCCATTGCAAGGCTTCTTTAAGGTGCAATTTCATATAAATATGACTGATTAAACAACATTGAAACTGTACACTTTCTACTCAAAATATGTAAAATCATACAAAAATTAGTCTCTAATTGAGCTTCAAATCAAACAAGACAGGTACCAAAACAACAGAATATTCCACGGAGTTAAGCAAAAGATGAAATGAAAGTGGAGTCCACACAAGGAGCTGTGAGGCTTGGGGCACTGACAGAAACAAACGACCTGGAAGCCAAGTCTTGCCCCCCACAAATGGTAGAAAGTGGAAACCTACATTATTATCAAGCCTCAGGAATCAAATTTGGGCAGTGATTTGAAAATATAAAAAGCAGTCCTATGTTATAAATGACTGTTGGCAGACATATGCAAAAGTCTATATCTAAGAAAATAAATATAAAAAAGATTTTCAAAAAAATATGTTTAAACTTGTGAAATAAAATCAGTCAACTGTGAAACCGAAATACAACAGTTAGAAAATATAAAAATTATAGAAATAAAATGAAATATCATTTACTATATAAGCCCCAAAAGATGGACTGAAATTATGGACTAGATACAGGATAAGATAAGTTTACTTTAATTGAAAGATAAAATTAAGAATTTCTTCCTTAGCATTTAAATATTCAAGTAGAAATTCTAAAATGTAGAAAAATTAAATGACAAAGAGGATAATGAAACACCAATATTATTCTAATAGGTACATTCTAAGTCAGATAACAACTGAGAATGCTATAGAACAGAAAAAGAGAATAAACCCTCAGATTTAAAAGTCCACTGAAAGCCAAGTTTGAATGAAGTTTTGAAAAGTGTATATATCAAAACATACTGTGGCAAAGCTATAAACCAACAAAAAGGAAGAGAGATTCCAGAAGGCTACCAAAGAGAAATCAAACCTATAATAGGAACACAGAGAGCAGACTTGTGTGCAACAGCCTATGTCACAGAAACTGTCATATCTTCAAGGTGTTGAGTGAAAATGGCAGTAGAGGTCTAGAATTTTATTTTTTTAAAGATTTATTTATTTATGCATACAAAAACTGGGGTGTAGGCCATATTTGTGGGATGGTGAGAGGATTTGCCAAGGACAGAGTGGGGAGCAGAACAAATCTATCTACTGAAGTACACTGCTGAGGGTAGCAGTGGGCAAGGCAGAAGAGGTCTGCTGGGCCATGTGGGCAGCTCCCTGGGCGGGGATCGAACTCGTGCTGCAGTGGCTTCCAATAGCTTCATAGGCTGAGACTTAACCCCTTGCGCCAGCAGGGAGGCTGGCAGTCTAAAATTTTATCCCAACTCAAATTACAGAACCAGACATGGGAAATGGAGAAGACAGAACATTGGAGGTGAAACCATGCTTTATTTAAAATAATAATAATAATTTATTCAAGTACAGAATGCAGAAGATATGGGCAAAGAATTTCACTTTCTCTTATATTATGTCCCATCTATTCCACCTCTAATATCCCATTCAAAGATTGTGCTCCATTATTTTGTCCCATTCTCTTAGTATCATTCCTGTTTACAGATTGATTCCTTGTAAAATATAATGAAACTGTTATTTTTTCCAATCATAAAAAAATGCTTGTTTTGGTTCCTCTTCCTCTAGCAGCACTCTTCATTTCTCAGTTCAAGCATTTGGTTGATGCTTCATCAGTCCTTTGGTAGCATTTGACACAATTTGTATAGACCAGATCTCCTGTATAGTAACAACAGGAAAGTCAGGACTCAGGATTCCACAACTGTCAAGCAGACACAGTCTACCCAAGGTCTTCTGGGACACCATCCTATCCCACTTTTTCAATTGCTCTTCGGGCAGCTTCTTTTCAATCTCTATCATCTGCATCAGTCAACTCACCCAGAGAGATCAGTAATTTGTGAAAGGACCACAGTCCTAGCTGATAGAGCTGGAAACCCAACCCATTCTCTCTGACTTCCAATCCAGTGCCTGTTACAGTAACATTAAATGCTTTTATAGGATGTTGGATAAAGGAAGTGCTGGAAAAAGATATTTCTACTTGATTGTGCTCTAGGGAAGGGAAAACAGAAATAAAAGACTACTTCTTATACACTGTTGCCTCATCCAAGTGAGCACTGCAATCATTTGATGAATTCACATATTATGTGAGATTTTCTATATCAACCCATAAATAATAGGTCCATCCTGGGACACAGACTTTATGATTGCAGTTACTAGCAGCTGAGGTGGTCTACAACTTCAGAAAGAAGAATGGTAGGATTAATTTAATAGAAACACATTTAGGTAAATGCACACTTATGCTCTGGGTTCATTAAGTTCTGATGGTTGTTTTTTCCCACACGAACAGAGTCAAAACTACCGTATAAGTTGCCTATAAAGAAATATAATTATAATACCTTGCATTTGTTTAGTGCTATTTGCACTGCCAAATCTGTATATCTATTATCTCATTTAATGTAGGTGGTCATGGAAAAAATTGATAAGATGTACAACATACGCAGCTTGCTTGAATATCACTTAGAAGATTTTCTCCTTTATATTATTATTTATATCTTTCACATTATTGTGTATTTCCCATAGGTGCCCCACCACCTATTCACCCATGAACCATCACCACAGTCCCTTGTCCTCCTTTCTCCCCCTTCTGAGTCCTTATTCTCCCCCTCCATCGCTAAATGTCTCTCTCTTATTTGGTCCATTCGCTTAGAAGATTTTTAACTAGTGTCGTGTATTGGCTTGACTCCTGTGCCGGATAGTCTGCGAAAGAATTGTTCTGCAGGTGTACTTCAAAGAGTTGATCATTAATCTGTGTTGTCCTAAGAAACTACTATTCTGCTGACCTTACAGATGCTTTTCTTCCTATCTAGAAATAAAAATCTCTAGAATTGACTGCATCAGATTATAAAAGTATTTCTTCTACAAAGGTGGTAGTTGTAGAACTCTAATTTATTTCCTCTTCTGGTCCACAGCACACACATGAGCTTGAAGTCTAGGGCATTAGGCTAAGTCCATCTGTTAAGTCAGGCATTTGTCCAAAAATAAACCAAAGATCTTATTTTCTCTTCCATATAGTTGTCATTAATTTACACAGAGGATTCCAAAGCTGAGCCATGATGGCTATACTTGAGCGTGCTGAATAAAAAATGCCTCTCTGGGTATTTTGTTCTCACATTTTCCTTTTTCCACCTGACAACCACCAAGTTTCTGATGGTTTTCTAAAATAGCTGGCCCAGGGCCTCCCTGGTGGCGCAGCGGTTGAGCGCTGCGCTGTAGAGCTGTTGGCAGCGCGCAATGCGAGTTCGACGCCCGGCCGGAGAGAATCCCACATGGTGCGGCAGACCTCTCCTGCCTTGCCCGCTGCTCCCCTCAGCAGTGTATTTCTGATCTGCCTGTTCTGCTCCCCACTCTGTCTCTGGTGAACCCTCTCGACACCCCAAGCCTCTGGCCTGTACCCCAGCTTATATGTATAAATAAATAAATCTTAAAAAAAATAAATCAAATAAAATAGCTGGCCCATTTCTAAATTTTCATTAAGGCTGATAAAATGGAAGAGTAAGTTACACTAAACCCTAACCAGGCAAAAATATGAGCTTTAAGCTGTAAGCTTATGATGTTCATTTAGAAGCCTAAGACTAATCCCTTTCTGATTTCACACTAGGTGTATATATCTCTTAAGGATTATACTGTATTATTTTATGTCATATATATCATATATCATATTACATATGTGTTATTTTCACATTTATTGCAGTTTAGTAAATAAAGCCAATCAGGAGAGACAATGGGGAAGGATTGGGGAGAGATGAGAATAGGGAGCATATTGTTATGAAAGTATTTCCCCACAGCTCATTCTACAGTTTTGTTTTGTTCTACTTTGCTTTTTTCAATCTTTTTATGTTTTGCTGTTATTCATGATGTTGTTGTCCATATAAGAATGGATTAATTACTATAGAAATTTTAAGAGGTGTCTAGGAGGATTTATGTTTCAAGGTTTCCATGCTTAAAATAGTCTACATGTAATCAATTTAATATAGCCACATTGTTTCTCTCAAGATCTCACAGTGAGGGGAAAGTTTTACATAGATCCTCCAGCTCTATACTGTGAAAAGAAAAGGAGGGAGAGAGGGAGGGAGAATGAAGAAAGCTATTGCCAAGGTCACTTCAAAAAAATCACCATAAGCTCTATTTGCATTAAATAGAACATAAAGTTAAGTATTTTACTAAAAAAAAAAGGCACTGTTTTGCTAGTCTAATATGTGTAGGGCACACAAATGCTTATTTGACACTAATATATAGAATTAGCTCATGCCTAAACTGCAAGCATATTAAGGTTCAGTTACATACAAAGAGAAAATCTAGAGGATTCTAGAACTGTTAATTTATTAATAGGGGTTAATTTGCATGAAAAACCTAAAGGCCTCTTGGGAAGAAATCCGTGCTCAGGCTCAAGAAGGGGGCAATTTGAAACACAGCATCTGAATGACATGTGGTTATGTCCTAAGTCCCAGAGCCCATGAATTTGGCACAGGTCTCTAAGATCGATGATTCTGACTAGCCTGGCTTGTCCGTGAGCCGTCAGGAACAGCTCTGATGTGAGAGTGGGGAGTATGTGTCTCATGTGGACGAAGTCTCTCGAGTTAGCAGGACATGTGAGCATCAGCTGCTCAGCTTTGAAGGACTAGAAGAGCTTTGACTTTCCTGCACCTGAGTCTCTGGCATCCACAAATATTGGAGTGGAAGTTTTGGCAATGGCAAGTGGCACATCAGCAGCTGTTTTCCAGAACCATCCTCACCATCATGGCCCCAACCCTCAAGCAAACAACTTCTCTTGAGTGTCCTCAGACACCACTTAGAGACTCCTTTAAAGAGAAAATGAAGGTTCCTCATTGTAGGGAGAGACGAAGTCAGAGAAACACAGAGTCTGGCAATGGACCCCTCCTAACTCCTGATCAATGTGAGTTGGTGATAAACAAAATGCATAGACTTCGAAACAACTAAACAATTTTAAGGCTTCCAAAAGACCAGTAGAAAATACTCTTAACTTTACATGTTAAATCTTTCCTGTTTGTCATCTTCTGAATCAGCGCAGAGAACAAATCAAGCACACATCACATACGACTATAAAATAAATCATAAATAACTTGATTTGTCAAACAGCAACTGGCCCAACTATGGACCAGCTTCACACATCACACCTTCACCATATACAGCAGCTGCCCTGCAAAAAGCACCTTCTGACTGAGAGCTTAAATAAATGAACGATGATAAAACTACTACTAGGGTTTAGTCAATGAAATAACTTGATTTTCAGTCTCCGTTTTTAATGTACTTGAAAAAAATCTAGTAAATTCCGTATATCATGAGTGCCCATGATTTTGATATAAATTTTAATGGACCTTATTGTTCAAGGTCAGAAAAATCCAGATGAAGGTGATCTTCAGTATATTACATGTTCAGTTTACATGACTATAAATATCTCAAAAGCTCAAGTCTGCATGCTTCCCAAAGGGATCATAGAATTTGAGATGACCTTCTTATATTGAATTTCTGTATTGTTCAAGTTCGCTCTCCAAATTTGTGTTGATCTTACATTATTACCTTCAGAAAACTCATTCAACTTATATCACACAGACATAGCAATTAAAAAGGGCCACAATAAACAATTAGAAATCTATTGTTTTTTTTAAGACTTATTTATTTATGCATACAAGAACTGGTGTGTAGGCCAGAGGTGTGGGGTGGTGAGAGGATTCACTAGAGACAGAGTAGGACCAGAACAGATTGATTGAAATGCACTGCTGAGGGGAGCAGCAGGCAAGGCAGGAGAGGTCTGCTGCACCATGTGGGTCAGCTCCCTGGCTGAGGATCAAACTCATACTGCAGTGACTGTGGATAGACTCATAGTGCTGAGACTTAACCAGGGAGGCCCAGAAATCTATTGTGTTTTTTTTTATAATCACATTTCATTGATTTAACTAGGTTAATTAATATTAGAGGAATTTGGCTTTGAATTGGACAAATTTGAACTTGGTTTCTTGATCTACAGTTACCAACTATAGTCAAGTCAGTAGCTTAGACAAGTTGTTAGCCCCTTTGAGCAAATTTACTGAGCCTATAATGGTGATCAGTAATACTCCATAGAGCATATAATGGTAAATAATGTCTGTATCTTACCTTGCACAGTAGCTGGTACACAATACACATAGATACACAGTTGGCTGTTACTTCTACTAATGCTATTACCTCTGCCCTTACTATTGCTATCACTTATACAATACTACTAATGCTACTACTGCCACCACACTGAAGAAGAACACTGTGACTCTGGATATGAGAGCAAAAAGTGAGTGCATTTATTTTCAACTATAGAAATACAAGAATAAAAGTGATGACTATATAAAAATTCTGATTAATTTAAGATATATTGAACTATATTTAATAAATTTTTCTCTATAGAAATCATTATGGAATTGACATTAGCAAATCATGCTTGAAAAATACTAAAATACAGAGGGAATCCTTAGATATTTAACTACCTTATCCATTGGGAAGCCCACCCAAAATATCCTAGAATATAGGGGAAAAAAAACAGCTGCAGATAACACTGAATATCTTTTCAGGGTTTTAAATATGTAGTGTTTGTCAGAAGTAAAAAAAAAAGAATAAAAGCACCAACCAATGTATTTTTTTAAGCAGAGGGCACATTTACAAAGCCTATAATAAAATGTTGTAATTACTTGTACTGAAGAGACCACCAATGATTCGAGAGGGAAGATCGCCAATGTCAAAGAATTTACAACATATTATTGCATATTAAATAAGAATAAACATCCAGCAGCACAGCTTCTGAGGCCTGTAGACCATTAAAGAGGCTAAATGTGAAGAGTGGAATAGTCTCATTCAAGTTCACCAAAATGGCAAGGGATGCTTGAACTGAGCCCTGACGGGTTGTAGAGAACAACATAAACTTTCCAGACAGAAGCTTTATCATCAACCAAAGCATGGAAAAAAACCAAAGCATGTTTGCAAGAACAATAGGGTCATGGATTTGCAAAGCATTTTGCCAAGTAGTGGGATCTTAAGTTGCATATAAATCAGCAAGCTGTTAATTTGAGAAAGTCTGTTTAAGGAAAATTAGTGTACATCAAAATGCCAGATGAGTTCTGAAAATTTCAGAGAGAAAAAAAAGTGTGTAAGAGTTTGTAATAATCGATAAATATTGTAATCACAAGGCAAGGATGGTTTCTGCAGGGGTGATTGTAGAGGAGTAAAAAGGAAGAAGCAGTAATAAGAATTTGTAAGAAGATAAGTAGGACATACTAACTCACCAGACAAGTAGAAATATGTGTTAATTAATAAAGCAATGACTCCAAGAATCCTAAATTGGGTGATTGAAGTACCATAGACCCTAGAGCAATGGAGTCCAGAAGTATAGAGGGTGGGCCAGAAGAGGAGATCCAGGTAAAAACCACAGATTTGGGAGTGACTATGGAGAACAGTCAGGAGTGGAGCTGTAGATTTGGGGGCCACCACCTTAATGTGAGTGGGTGCTGCAAGTAGAAGGCATCTAGAGGGTCAGAGGACAAGGACTTACCTTGGAGGTGCCCATGCTCCAGGAGACATTAAATTACAGAAGCCAACTGGAGGAGAGGGAGCACTAAAGAGGGAGAAAAATGTCTTTAAAATGAAAAATTTGGGGCCTCCCTGGTGGCGCAACAGGTTGAGCACAGCACTATGAAGCTCTCCAGAGCCACTGCAGCAAGAGTTCAATCCCCAGCCAGGGAGCTTCCCACATGGCGCAGCAGACCTCTCCTGCCTCGCCCGCTGCTCCCCTCAGCAGTGTACTTCAGTCAATCCGCCTGTCTGTTCTCCATTCTGTTTCTGGTGAGTCCTCCCCATCCTACCCATTCACACACCTCTGGCCTATATCCCAGCTCTTATATACATAAATAAATAAATCCTTTTTAAAAAGTGAAATTGGAGCACACATGCAGAAGAAATTAAAAAAAAAAAAAGCCTATGTGATCCCAGAGTGTCAAAAAACAAATAAGAAAATTTCCTTTTGCAGATCTGTATTTAGTCAGGATTTAAGTCTTGCAGTAAGTGCCAAGATAAACTTTCAAAGTGCAAACCAGATTGCAAAATTCAAATTCCATTTATTTAATCAGTTGCTTAATGTATTATAATAGCAATGAATCTAGTTTCAGAGGACTAGGAAAGTAAAACATAAGGGCAATGATTTACAGTTATAGTTTTTACTAAGGAACATTGACTTATTCACCAAATAGGCTTATTTCTTATAATTTTTAGAGCTAGTCTCTACTCCAAAAAGATTCAGTTCAATAAATATTTATGTAGTACTAGACATGTGAAGACCAGTTAGGCTCCATGGCCCTAACCTCTTAGGAGTTCTAATTAGGACAGTTCAAAATATTAACAAATTCTGGGACCAGGGTTGGCAGGAAATGAGACTAAAGAAGCAGAGAGAAAAGGTAGGTAAAAGAAATTAACTTTATCCTGTGTAATTGGAGGAAGAGGTAGATATTGAACTATTTTAAGCTGGAGTATGATGTGATCCAGTTTGCACTGTAGATCACTATGGTGATGATGGGTGGAAAGGAGGCCTTGTGGGAAGCAGAGAGAATGAGAGGGGCTAGAACAGTGGAAAAAGAAAAAAGGGTCTACATGGAGATATAGACGTTAAGTAGAATCATAGTGGGACATGGGGAGAAAGGAGACAAAGGAATTTATATTTTCTGAAGCTCTTCTGTGCTGCCCACAACATGCCCTACACCAAGGCTCCTGTTTGCCCAAGGGCATTAAGTTTCTCCCTGCCCAAGGCACCTCCCCTGACCCCTTACTTATCAAGTCAATTATATGCTCACACCTTTTTTTTTAAGATTTATTTATTTATGCATACAAGAGCTGGGGTATAGGCCAGAAGTGTGGAGAGTGAGAAGATTTACCAGACAGAGTGGGGAGCAAAAAAGATGGATCAACTGAAATACACTACTGAGGGGAGCAGCAGGGGAGACAGGAGAGGTCTGCTGCACTATGTGGGTCAGCTCCCAGGTCTGGGATCGAACCTTGGCAGGGGATTGGCTTCAGTGGCCCCTGATAGTTTCACAGTGCTGAGACTTAACCCCTTGTGTCACCAGGGAGGCCCTATATGCTCACTCTTTACAGCAGCATGTGTTCACTATAGTGAACTGAGATGATCCAACCTGATGTCCACATTTGCTCTTATTGAGTTTTCTCATGCCTTCTAATACACTATGTCTGATGCAATGGAAAGATATCCAGCAGTGCTGGGTTTTGACTTTTTTGATAATGATATCGCCTTGGGCAAATCACTTACCTTCTTTGAATCTCTATCTATAAAATGAGGAGTACTTCAGCTATAAATAAAATCCCTTCCAGTTATGTCTGTTATTATCTAGTGTAACTAATTCTGTTCTAGTCTATCAACCAGTTATTAGTATCCAAGAAAATACTGATTAACGCACATGGCAGTTCAGAGAGGTTATATACTAAATGACTTCTTGAAAAGTCCCTGAAGCACAATAAGCAAAGAAAAAAAAAATAGATTCCTCTAAATTAAAACAAAGACATAAAGAAAGTAAAACAATTCAGTGGGATTTGATTGCAAAAAAAGTGCTGATCTTGAATTAGATATCTAAGTTTGTTAAGAAAATCACCCAATGAGTTTAACTGACTGGGATTGAAAACTAAGATGTAGGTGTCTGCCACTCCTGAGCCAGAAAATTTCTATTCCCTAGTTGCTAAGTTAACTTCAAATCCCCTCAGGCCATCTTGCAAATGGATCCTTTTAGTGAATACTTGCTGTTTGTTTGCTTGTTTTTAATTGTTTTGTTTTGTCTAGTGGCCTTCTCTTTTTCTAGGAACAGCATCCTCATTCTTTTGGGAAACTGCCCCTATCACTTTAGATTTGTCATTGGGAGCTATGTAACCTTGACCTTGTCACAGCAACTTGACCAGAGATAGGTTCTGACCTAACACTGACTAATGTTCATCTGTAGGATTTTTCCACGTAAAGAAAAGTACTTTCTTCGCTGGTGCTAGATCTGGACAGATAGAGTCTGGAAGTTATTAGTGGAGGAAGGTGTTCTGCTGGGGAAGGAGGGAAGAGAGAGAGAGATGGAAAGAAAAGGCATCCTGGAAAGATTCAAACCTCAATCCCGAAGACTCCTGTATCTGCTCCTTGCCTGGGAAAAAAATGGTCCTGACTGCAAAGGAATTTTCACCCTAAGGAAGAAAAGTGGAAAAGGATGATTTAGCTCATTTCATTATCACTACTGGAAACATAATTTAATTACCCAAATATCAGTGGCATGGTAATGGTATAAACTTAAGGCCTATAAAACAACTGTACAGATCCTCTGAGCTAGAGTACTTGATGGGTCAAAATCAGAGAATTCCTTTCAATAAACAATTATCTTTAAAAGTTTTGGTTTTGTTGCTGTTGTTAAGTTATAAACAAACAGCAAGGCTAGAATCATCTGTAAGAATTTTTGAACTCTTGTTTTATATGCTACTGATCTTCAGTAAAACATGCAAGAAAGAAAAATCCTTGTATGTACAACGTTGGATGCCTACAGAGATGACCTCCATATGGGATCTGGTGAGGAATTGTGGGAGAGGGGCACGTACATACATACCGATGAAGGCTTTCTGGACGATGTCAAAGTTATGCCAAGGGCCGAAGTGACATGGCTACTCTGTCCACCTTTCAACTGGATGCTGAGAACAAAAGAAATTACAGTTATTTTCTATTTCCAGGAAATAAAAGGATCTAAATGCTGGAAGAAAAGGATAGGGGGAATAAAAATGAAAATAACTACAAGTCACTTTTCATGAGAGTCACTTTCTAAACTTGAACAGCTGGCCTTGAAAGGCTAGGGACATATTCAACACGCTAGTGTTAAATTCATTATGTTCTCACTTCTGCTCTGTGGCAAAGCAGTTTGACAAAGATCATTTTCACAAATTGTTATATTATCAGATCAAACATGTAAATTGGAGGAACGCGAGTTCCCAAGAAGAAAAGGTCTCGTAAGAAATGGGGATAGATTCATGTACAAAGAATTTTTAAAACAATTTTCCTAAGCACTGCTACATAGTGACTCCTACATGTCCCTTCCCAGTCAATAAACAGCATCACCATTTCCTCAGTTTTCCAGATAAAATCTTCAGAATCACTTGTTTTCCTCAACCACAAGTTCAAATAGAATCTGTCAAGTTCTGCTGGTTCTACCATCCTCCTCAATTATTTCTCACTAGTCTTCCCATGTGATCTGAGTTACTGCAAAGTCTTAATAACTATACTGCATTCTCTTCCACATACACCACTCTATATATGACAGAAGAAAAAAAAACTTTATTCTTTAAAAATTGAAATCATATTAGTTCACTGCCTGCACAAACCACTCCAATGATTTCAAAACTCAGTTTGATGTAAGTCAAAATATCTTATTGTAGTATACAAGACGCAGTGTGATCGGGACTCTGCATAATAACTATAGCTGACATTTATAGAGCACCTACCATATTCAAGGACCTTTTGCAATTGTTTATGTTTTAATCTTGTTTTTCATCTTTCTACAGTTCCATGAGTAAAAGCTTTACTATTATTAACACCTATTTTAACGATGAGAAGACTAAGATACAGATTGGTAAGATAAATTTTGCAAAGCCAAATAAATAATCAACGAGGTACAGTAGACCTCGCTTGCCTCTCCCATTCCTTCTCCTAGCAGTGTATTTCACTAAGTCCACCTGTTCTGTTCTCAAAAAACAAACAGAAAAACAAACAAATGAATCGCAATTCTGTTATTTGAACCTAAGCATTAAAGGTTAGGTTTAAAAAAAAAAAAAGAAAAAAGAGTGAGAGAGGGGGGGAGAGTCTGGAGCCTGGATTCTCAAGCACTGTACCATTTTTCACATCTCACCTCCTCCCATTTCCTGATCTCTCATAACATTATGCTCAGCCATAATTCTTTCTGTTCCTTGGACATACTGAGTTTGTTCCTATTCTCAAGGACTTGTACCTGCTGTTCTGTTCTCTGGAATTTCTTCCCTCCAGATCTTCATATGGTTGACTCCTTCTTATTACTCAGGACTCAGCTTATTCTAGGCAGTGATGGTTGCCTACACAAATCTATCTCTCTATTGTCCCTAATTTTTAGGTTGTTTAAACTTCTCTAGTCATCCTTGTACTTAAGAAGTGACTCGACCCAAGTGTTGTTTCTTAATTAATGCAACTCTTACTAAATTCAGAGTTGTTGCCCCTAAGCACTGTAGCATACTGCTAGTTTAATTAGTCTAAATCTTGGACTTTAGGCCAGTCATAGTAATTTCATGCCACATTTAGATGACAAAATTTGGACAATAAAATATAGTGTGAATTCTATTGGGAAAAGACAGTTTCTTACTGATTTAAAAAAAAAAAAGAAAGAGAGAGAACTATGGGGAAAAGCTATCTCTTTTTACCTAAGGTTTTTGCCTAGGGTGTCTAAGGAGAAGATGTCCAGAAGGGCTACAGCCACAGTGCAAGCAAGAGGTAGGCAATCCACAAGTTGACACAGGCATGAAAGAACTGATTTTTGCTTCAATCATTAGCCTCTAATGAACTAATTTTAGAGCCCTCTAACTTCTGACACTTTTTATGTAAGACATGTAAGATAACAAATTCCGTTATTGTTAAAACTATTTTGTGTTCAGTTATCTGTTTCTTGCACCTGGAGCATCCTGGCTGATCCACAGGTAAAGTGTAACTGCCTTAGAGAGTCTTTCCCTGAATATGTTATAAAAATTTTCTTCTTCCCCTGTCACATTATTATGTTTATTTTTCTTCACAGAATCTATCATGTAGAAATATCTTGTTTACTTATCTACCATTGGCTTTTCTCCCCATGATGTAAATCTTATACAAAGAAACTTTTCTATTTTGCCCAATGCTAAATCACCTGTACCCACAATGTTGTCACAGTCCTCCTCTTAAAATTTATGTGATATTGGAAACTGTTCTTACTATCGCTGTGCCTCAAATGGATTAGAGAGATTAAATCAGTAAAATCAAGTAAAGTCCTTTAAAAAGTATCTGATGCAGTTAATGATTAATCACTAATCTTATAGTCATATTACTAGTCTTACTAGTCTTAATAGTTGAATGAATAAAAATATTTAAAAAGGAATCTCTGATATGTGATTTAATCACCCTTTAAATTAGAAGATAATAGAAGAACTTATCTGAAAAGAAAATTATTTGTAAGAGGAGAATTGGAGTAATGCTTAAGGTAAATAATATCTGCATAAAATCTCTATTTCCTATAAACACATTTCCTGAAGACAGAAGCACATCTGCAATAATTGTATAAGTAATACTAATAGTGCCTGTTTCAGCACACCCATCACAGTGCAAGAATAAGGAGTGAGTGAGAAAAACAGACAAGATTCCTCTCCGATCAGAAGTGAAAGATTTTGACCATCCAAGAATTGAAGAAACCATTTTATTTGGCTAAAAGTCAACCATGTAACAGGTGTTTGAGTATCATTAATGATTATTTAATTTCTAAATAAGCAAGGAAACAGCTGGAAGAAATGACCAGCGCGGTGCTGGTTTCGACAACAGAATGAATTGATTGGTAACACAAAAGTAAAGTGAACATTGAGAGAAAGCGACCATGTTATCTTGAATTCTATTTTTTCCATGGAAAAGAAGATGGACATAGTAAATTGTACACTCTAAATGATGTGAATGTCTTCAAAATGTTGAGAAAAGATATGCATTATTCATGGCATGAGACTCCTAAAGAGATTATGACTCAAAAATGTTATGATGTTCTCAAAAATGCAATTTTGAGTGCAATTTCAAATGATAAAATGAGGAGGAAAGTGGAAGAAAACTTTAAAAATGTAACTGCAGATATTTTAAAAATTGAAAATTGTTCACGTCTGTCTTGTTAATCATCTTAGTAATGCAGGGCAAACACATAGCAAATAGTCAAAAAGCATTTTCAAATGGCTGAAAAAATAATGTTGGATATAGGAGTGGTAGGACCAGTGAGCGTCATGCAAGAAGACTGAAGTCCCAAATGAGCTGAGATTTGGTGGGGGCGGGGGGAGGAGTACTCAAGTATTTTATGATTATATTTGGAGCAAGAGAGGGCAGTGACTTGGAACTAATGATATAATGTATGCATAAAGATAATTTTCAACTTTCAAAACTCAGACTAAACACTATTAGAATGAAATTTAAGCCCAATGAGGGTAAAATTTAGTGGTCATCAGTGATCTCTTCTCAATAAACTCTTAACTCCTGATAATGATGAATTACAAAGTATGTTATGACAATAATTTGCAATTGACATCTCTGGGTAGTAAGAGCAGTATTAGAAGAATCCGAAACAGACAGAAGAAGCAAACCAATTCAAAAATCTACAGAGCAGTAACTTGTAGTTTATTTCTGGCAATATTCTGAGCAACTGATCAAAAAGTAAATGCATTCACATTTCCTTCTTTGATTTATTAATCATACCGATCATTTTTAATCTGATAGGTCATCTAGATTTACACAGGATGGTTAATATTGTTCATGATTTAATTGGAATTCCTTTGAGACAATCTAGAATAATAAGGTTGGATGCTAGTTTCATTTGGTGGATTAGCAATCAGTTACATTGAAGTATAGTTGATGTTTTTACCCACCTGGAGGTAATAGAATTAGATGCTAAATGCTAAATGCTTTGTCTCTAGTTTGCTATTTTTTATTAGTCATTAAAAGTTGAGGTTATGCCATTGCATTTTCTTTATAATGGTAAATGGCTGATAATATTGCAAAAACACAACACAATAGAATCAGGATCCAAAAGAATTTTGGCAGCTTCTGATAAACTGAGTTTAATATGGATAAATAATACTGAGCTCAAGTCCAAAGTACTAATGACACAAAATCAGGATATAACAAGGAGCCTGATTCCATTTTTTGATGTTTTAACTGCTGATGCAATTTAACCCCCACTCCCTCTTCCCCTTTTGCTTCACATCTGGACAAGCTATTTTAAAAAACCTATGTTCTTTCCTTTGCTACCAATAAGAGATTCAAACCACGCAAGCCCCTATTTATGTGTGAGAATTCCACCCAGCCCCAACCTCTACCAAGATAAAAACCAGTGGCCAATCTTCTTTTCGTTCATCTTCAAGCCATCTCTGGCCTGCTTGTAAGGCCTACCTCCTAGAAGATCTCAATTATGTAAGTAATAAGCCTTTTTATATCCTCTTACTGTGTGCAGTGTCTAAGTCTCAGCATTCAAACCAAATTTTGGTGGGGGCCCAATTGCTGGGAGAGGGAAGGAGAAGAAGGATGCAATTGAGTAGTTACACGCATGAGAGAGACTCAAATGGTTTCAGTTGGGAAAGTCAGAAATGGAAAGTCCACAGCAGGGTAGAGTTGCTGTAAAAAAATAATGCAATCTTAGGACTTTGGAACCATGGGGTATGTAGGAGGCTCACTTGGGTTTGGGTCAACCGCCAGGAGTCTTCAGAGCTATCTCTGACCACTTCTCTTACATCACTACTTCCTGTGGTGATATCATCAATTTTCCTCAATTTAAACTTCCTCTACGTAATTCCCAGATATTTATGTCCAACCCGCACCTCCACTTGGATAGCTATGGGTCTCTCAAAATCGACAGACCTAAAGCAGAACTCCTGATTACTCCCACTTAGCACCTCTTCACTGAGCCATTCTCATCTCAGTAAATGTGAACTCACACTACAAATCTTAGAATTGCCCTTGACAAAACTTTTTGTTCACAACCCACTTTTGACCCATTAAAATATCTTGCCAGCTTTTGTTTCAAACAATATCCAGAATTCAAGTGCTTCTCACCAATTCCACTGCTACTCCCTGGCTCATCAATTATAATCCAACAGTCTTTTTTTTTAATTTTATATTGTTATTGTTATTTATGTATTTTACATTATTGTGTATTCCCCGTAGGTTTCCCACCACCAATTTGCCCGTGAATTGTCACCATAGTCCCTTGTGCTCTTTTCTCCCCCATTTTGAGCCCTTACCCTCCCCATCTCTCACTGAATGTCTCTCTCTTATTTGGCTCCCCTATATTCCTGCTATAAGTGAAACCATTCAATATTTTTCTTTTTCTTTCTGACTTATTTCGCTGAGCATGATCCCTTCTACCTCCATCCATGTTGCTGAGAATTGCATGAGTTTATCTTTTTTGATTGCTGAATAGTATTCCATTGTGTATATGTACCACATCTTCTTGATCCAGTCATCTATTTTGGGACATCTGGGTTGTTTCCATGTCTTAGCTACTGTGAACAGTGCTGCAATAAACATGCGGGTACATGTACCCTTTTTAAATCCGATAGTCTCTTAACTGGTTTCCTGTTTCTTTACTTTCTGTCTGATCATCACCAGCAACCAGAGTGGTTTTTTTTTTTTTCCTAAGAATAATATCAGTTCATTCTTCTGCTCCAAATGTTCCAACAGTTCCCTATTACTCTCAGGGAAACAGTCAAAATTCTTAATAATCCGATCCCATTGTGACTTCATCTCCTACTTCTCCTGAGTATTTATTGCCAGCAATATTACCTTCCTTGCTATTTAAAAATATGCCAGCTTTCCCCCTGCCTTTTAACTTGCTGTTTTGTCTGTATTCCTCTTCCCCAAACTCTCACATTACTCTTTTCTTCACTCCCTAAGTCTCTACATAAATTTTATTATTATGGTTAATTTTATGTGAACTTGATTGGGCCACTGGATAGTCAGATATTTATTTAAACATTATTTTGGCTTGGTTCAGGAGGATGTTCTTGAGATTAACATTTGAATAGGTAGACTCAGTAAAACAGATGCCTTCCCCACTGGAAGTGTGAAGACCAAAAAGACAAAGGGGGAGAAAAGAGCACAAGGGACTATGGTGATGTGCACAGGTGAATTGGTGGTGGGTTACCCAAGGGGAATACACAATAATGTAAAAGATATGAATAAAAGATAAATAAAAAGGGGGAAAAAAGCAGAATAAGGGGCAATTCCTCTGTCTTCCCGGCTGTCTTTGGGGTAGAATATCAATCTCTTCCTGGCCTTTGCTGGGACTCAGACTTGAAGTTAGATTGGAATTTATACGATCAGCTCTCCTGAGTCTCAACTTTTAGAACAGATCTGAAACAATAGTCTCAGCTTTCCCAGCTCTCCCAAGTCATAGGACAGCTCAGCCCCCATAAACTCAGGAGTCAATTCCTAATGGAGAGAGAGAGAGAGAGATAGAGAGAGAGAGAGAGAGAGAGAGAGAGAGAAACAGAGACAGAGACAGAGACAGAGACAGAGACAGAGACAGAGACAGAGAGAGATGTATGTGAGAGAGAGTGAGAGATCATTATACATAACTGGTTCAGTTCTGCTGGAGAACTCCAACTACTACACTTAGCCTTCTCAGTGGAAACTCTATTTATTAGCTCCCACCCCCACCCCACCTGCTGTCTTCATTCCAAAAGGATAAATATTTTCATAGGAAGAAGAATATTTTCTCTGTAAAGATATCTTAGATAACAAATAAAAATTTGTGGCTAACATCTTCCCATTTCATTTATTTTCTTTTTATTTCAGTTTTTTACGTGTAGGAGAAATATAGCAGGTACATGAAGACAGTATATATAAGCAGCGTAAAGTAAGAATTGATAAACTCTAACCAGTGCACCAAATTTTACCTATGGCCTCTTTTTCAGGGTCCATGAGCCCTACAAAGAAGTAAAAAAATGATTTTTACATTTTTTAATGTATCTTATATATATACGTGCACGCACACAAACGTGTGTGTGTGTGTATAAAACAACACAAACGTGTGTGTGTGTGTGTATAAAACATCATTGTTCATTTTTGTACAATGTTTGCTTTTTCCTCTCTGGTGTAGTCCCCATGGAATTCCCAGCACCCATTCGCCCTGACGCCATCACCATGGTCCCTTTTGTGCTCTTCCTGCCCCTGCTGTGATCCTCTCCCGCCCCCTCCCCAGCAGAATGTCTCTGATTTATAGTTGCCTGTTGATTTTGTTTTGTTTTGTTTTGTATTGTTACTCTTTTTCCCCTGATCCCTTATTTGATTCCCCTGTATTCCTCCTATAAGTGAAGCCATCTGATATTTTTCTTTTTCTTTCTGATTTATTTCACTGAACATAATTCCTTCTAGCTCCATCCATGTATCTGTGAATGGCATGAGTTTATCTTCTTGATTGCTGAATAGTATTCCATTGTGTATATAGACCACATCTTCTTGATCTAGTCATCTATTTTTGGGCATTTGGGTTGTTTTCATATCTTACCTATTATAAATAGTGCTGCGATAAACATAGGGGTGCAGGTGTCCTTTTGAATTAATGTTTTTGTGTGCAAAAGGGTAAATATTTTAATCCATTGTATTTCATCGCTTTATCCTCAGTACTTAAAACACTGCCCTGACTTGGTGGGTAATCAGTAAATATTTTATTGACTGAATGAACTTTGAAGCATTGTGTCTTAATTGTGACAATGAGCAAGGACACAGGCACATTGGATTTTTTTGTTGTTGTTAATGACTAAAATTCAAATTATGTGCCAAAAAGAATGAAAGAAGAAAATGAGTATATTTCACTTAGGGAAGAGGAGACAAGTGGGTGTGACGAGGAGGAGGGATATTGATGGGACAAACAGAACGCCTTAAATAGTTCAAAGCTCCATTATGAAAAAGGATTATCCAATTCTGCTTGTGTCTTCAAGTGACAGACTGATACACATACATGGAAGTTACAGGAAAATGGATTTCAATCCAATTTAGCATATTTCCTATAGTCTAAGTTTTTCAATGATGTCCTAGGCTGCCGCTGAGGGAGCAGGTTTCTCTTGGAAGCTTTAAAATGAATGAAAAATTTGTGGGGATAATGGTCAGCAGAGGTAATCTTAATCTTATGCCTGTCCTTCCTGTTTTCATTCTATAAATGAAGTTGACAGCTACCTTGTTATTGAATATATTATTTGGGTAAACGGAAATGGAGAATATATTTACAAATGAAGTACAAGTGTATCTGTAAATATACATACACATAGCTATATAGTTCACAAATCAGAATTAGTGGTAACTGATTTAGTAATTTTTCCAGCATTCTGTATTAGTTGAAAATGTTTAAGATCTATAAATAGTCTATTATATTATATTCTTATTATATTATATTCTTATATTCTCTCTCAATTTTTGATACTAATTTTCTGTGTCCCTCCCTCCTTTCCTTTTTTCTTATAAAAGACACACACACACACACACACACACGCACCCATTCAAGTTCTAATCACTAGAAAGACACTGACTGATGTTTCTAGGATCCCTCAATCTTTTCTGAGATTTAAGTTAAAGATAAGGGCAAAAGTTGCTGCTAGAACATCTTCTCTTGATAAAAAATTGCAACTTTGGGAAAAAGCACTTGTCTGGTACTCTAATTTCCTTTCAGATGCTGAGATTCCATGCTAAGATACTCCATCAGTAAAAAAGGGCCCCATCTGTCTGAAGTCAACCATTTCTCAAAGGCAGAAACCTTGAGTTTCCTCTGATCTTCCCACGGGATCAGGTGTAATGCCTTAACTAAGGTAACTGTACTCAGTAAATGTTGACTGTCAAATACATACTTGCCCCCAAACTGGCAGAAAATGTATCTAAAGAATTTGCCTTTATCCTAGCTTCCTCAGTTTTGAAGCTCCCAAAGATAAAAGATAATTTAAATAAACTAACATATTAATAATCAGGTTCTGAATGAATCTCAAAGGATTAGAACTGTCCTATTTCATCAAGGTAGCTCTAATTAAATTTGACTTTCCTTCTAATTTTCTTGATTACAGTTTAATATGTAATATAGTCATCATCTTTTTCCTTTCAAATTGTGGTAAGGTTGGACTAATTCCCATTTCATACACTATTGAAAGTCTTCTTAAGAAGAAGGTAAGGGGGCATATGTGTTTGGGGTACTAAGGGTAGGTTCTCACATTCTCACCTACCCTCAAACTCTTACTTTGGCTACATTAGCTCAATATATGGTTCAGCTCACAATTTGTACAAACTGTCAAGTTCCATACAATATTTATTGTATGATTATTCAACTCATTTCTTTGATTTCCTCCCAAACTAAAAGGTAATGTTCAGAAATCCTTTTATGTATAGCTGACTTCACAAACGTTTTTGGAAAATAGAGGGAAATTATATCACAGCATATACATATGCACAAACACACATCAAAAATGAATATTAGACATCCTTCTTCTTCAAAGGTCCTTTTCTATTCAGTGGGCCCTAACTCCCAAAAAGTTCTACAAGTCTCCACTCTTTGTTTTCTCTCACCCACAAACTCTTTCTTATTTCCTAAATACAGAAATTTGGAAATATCAACATTTATTAGAAATTCATCAAAGTTTTATAGAGTCATGTTTGAGTTTCTTTGTCTCACATACCCTAATCTATCTTTGTCCATTAAACATTCAGAGTAAACCCTTCCTTTTGCTTGTTCTCTAGTCTAACTCACAAATCTACCACATCTCCTCCATTTGTCCCTTGAATACACTGTCTGACCAAACACATAAAAACATACTACCCCTGCTCCATCTCTGGTTAAAAACTTTTTTTTAATGTATTTATTTATGCATACAAGCTGGGGTACAGGCCAGAGGCGTGGGGCAGCAAGAGGGTTCACCAGAGACAGAGTGGGGAGCAGAACAGGCAGATCTATGGAAACACACTGCTGAGGGGAGCAGCGGGAGAGGCAGGAGAGGTCTGCCACGCCATGTGGAAATCTCCCCGGCTGGGCGTCGAACTCGCGTTGCCACTGCCGACAGGTCCACAGTATAGCACTTAACCACTGCGCCACCAGGGAGGCCCTCTGTTTAAAAACTTTATGGCAATACATAACTACTTGTCAAGAGGCTTGAAAGTCCTCTCTACCTACCTAGATCAGCTCTGTATCTTTCCAAGTTAACTTTGCAACACACCCCTCAAAAACTCACAGAAAGCCTAACCAGCCCCTGACATATAGGAGTTTATAGCCCCCTGGGTTTACTCAAACCCTACCATGGGTGAAGATGTCCTTTCTAGACCTCATCCCTATTGTGTCTATATCAAGACCAAACATCTCTTTTCCTTTACCAAATTATTCTTTAGAAAGCAACACATAGTTAGGAACCTAATTGCTTCAAATATTTTTGTCGGTTTCTTTGTTTGCTTCCCAAATTTTATTTGAACTAATGGTCATGGGGAAAATGGTCCTTTGGATTGTGTGCTCTTGCAGAACCAAGGCCATGTCTGGACTTGCAGGGATATTTTAATTTATTTATGGGTTGTCGCCCATGACAATAAAGAATTTAGACTGGAAAGGGTCACCACTTACTAACTATGAGATCTCAGGGCAAATTTCTTAAATGTTTCTAGACTTTTGTTTGTAAATATGAGTGATGGAATCATGATGAAGGTTAAGTCAGATAATTTACAGAACAATTAGCATCGCTTCTTTGCTATTTTATCCTGGTCATTTTTAAGGACTAAGTGGAAAGAACATTTGAGGCCATCTACTATAACACCTTCATCTCACAGATAAGAATATTAAGTCCCAGAGAGATTAATTAAACGGAAAGCCTAGCGCTTTCTTCTGTAAGAAGCAGTTGGTGACTTTCCCCAGGTACTTACTGGTTTGGGGCTGATTGAGGACTAGGAACCAACATCTGACTCGTGGCCCATCTCTGTGTGAACAATTCCCATGCCACCAGAATTCATTTGGAGGTTATGATCCCTTCAAGCAATTGATGAAACTCTAAATCAGTGGTTACATTCATAATATTATGAGATATTCAAGAGGGTAACTTTTAAGATATCTTTAGATCATTCTGATAACAAATTAATTTAAAAATCAATAAAGAAATAACAATGTCATATGTGATTCTAAACAATAAGAGGACACTGATAAATCATTTTCCTCCCTTAGAAGAAAAAAATGGATTTTAATGTTTACCCTCTCAGTGCTTTGTACCTCCAACCACCCTCTCCCCATTAAAAGATTTTAAAATTGTGCACACACAGGCATATGCATATACTTGTTGAATGGAGACTATCCAATATATCTGTAGAAATTGCTCAGTGTTTTCTAAAGCGGTCCCACTGGGAGGTTGACTCACTTATTTCCTAGGAATTCCAAAGTAGTAGAAACAAAACAAAATCTGTGTCTTCCTAGAAGGAAATTTTAGAAACTCACTAGCATTACCAAATACTTTCCATGTGCCATGTACTCTTATGTGGATTTCGATGGCCAGTATTATTTACCTTCATGATACTTGCAAATATATGACCATCTTCAAGCTTTGGACCCCATAGATATTTTTTAAATATTTAGCAAGTGACCTTTACTCAAGGTCACATAATAAGTGGCAAAATCAAGAGATATAACTGGTGCTAAAAATCATACTTCCTATCCATTAAATGAAACTGCCTTTAACTCTACACTACTGAGAACCTTCTTTTTAGCTCCTGAATGCTTGTGCCTCACACAAGTCATGTATTAAAGCCCTAACCATTTTTGTGTCTGTATTTGGAGATGGGGCCTCTAAAGAAGTAATTAAGGTTAAATGAGCTCAGAAGGATGGGGTCCCAATGAAACAGAGCTAGTGTACTTAAAGGAGAGACTAGATTCAGGAAAGACCATGTGAAAACTTAGCAGCAGGAAGCCATCTGAAAGCCAGAAAGAGAATCTGCACCAGAAACCTTAGACTTCTAGTTTCCAGAATTATGAAAAAATAAATTTCTGCTGTTTAAGCCACTCAGCCTGTGGCATTTTGTGTTTGCAACCTGAATAGAAAAATATCCTTCTGATACCTGAATTACCCCAGTTCTAAGACTTGTATGATGCTTGTGACATGAGTTATTCTTGTGAACAGCAGTGTATATGCCACAGAGAAAAAAAAAACTGTGTCCTACAAAAGAACAGGCCATCACCCATTTCAATAATAATCACATTGCAGGATCCCAACCTATTCAAAGAAGGAAAACAAAGTTTTTGTGTGTCAAGCTCTACCCATCCCACCTCCCCCAGCTAAAACTTTAAATGGGAAAGAAAAGTGTGTAGGTCAGGACAATGTATTCAGTGTTATTTTATATTCAAAATAGAAATTAAAACATATTGATAGAGGAATGATTCATAATTTGGATGAGTAAGTAAATATCAAAGCAGAAGTATCTTTTTTACCTCAAGCATTCTTCTTGATCTCTACATTTTTACTTAGTAGATATCAGGATCTACAAAGAAATATTTACAGTCACACACCATGGTGTGCCTTTAAACCAGAGCCTAGAGTCCTATGATAATGCTGCAGGCTCCCCTCTGAAAATTTAGAACCTTGGACAGCTCCAGACCCTGTCCAGGGCTCTGAATTCTCTTTCAGGTCCAGAGTAAGGACGCAAGATCAGGACAGACACCCCCCCCACCCCCACCCCACCCCGCCCCACTCTCCCACCCCCAAGAGCCTTTCAGAATGGCCTCCAGTTCAGCAATAATCTTTGAAGCACATACACAATAATTTATCACTCTTGTGGAAGTATTGCCTGTGGCTGCCTTTCATAGCCTATTCCATGAATATCAGACCCAAATATATGCACAACAAAGCCCTCAATGCCTAATTTATATCAGAAACCCAGTAAGTCATCCTTTCCTGCATCAATAATATCATACCTATTGTTTACATCACCAGGAAACTGCACTTGCACAGAAAACTCTTCTCAACATTGAAGAACATGACAGTCTGAAATTAGGATTTCACTGAAATGTCTCATCAGGCAGACCTAGTTTTGCTATAAAGAAGCTACCTCCCACATATATCTGAAACTTATTTATTCCTCCCCCAAATTGCTGGCTGGCCATAATATAGTCATCATGGTACTTAGAATGGATCTCACAAATAGACATCCTCCTTAAGCAATCATCACTAAATAGTCAGGGGACTGTAGTGACAGAGACGAGAAGTGATCGCCAATCAGTCAGTTCTTCTTCTTTGATTTAATGGTGAGAAAGCTGAAGTTCAGAGAGTCCAATTTACAGGCAAAGGTCACACAGATGAGTGCATGTGATACATGTCTCCGATGACTCCCTCTCTTGCCTGCCTCCTCCCTCTTCTCTATCCTTAGACCTTGTTTCACTATAGCCCCTGTGGTAGTCTATGAGGGGGGTGACATAACCCAGCTAGCTGTCTTCCTGCAAGCGCATTCTCACCGGAAAACTGGCGCTCAGTGTCTTGGCAGAGAATGTGCTCAAGCAGGAGCAGAGAAATGGCCACCATCTGGACAGCATGACGCTTGGTGCCAAATGGGCCCCAGCCATGGGGGAGGAAGAGAAAGGGTGTCACCCAACTGCACACATTTATTTTCACTTTAAGGGGATTTGTTAGTAACCATGCTATTCTGGGTGGAAGCTGTTGTAGGTGGTTCTGATGGCTGACAAATGTGTAGGCAAGGATGAAACAAGGTGAGTGGTAGCCAGGCAATTTGCAAATGATTTGGGAGCCAGAAATAGTCAGTGGTATCTGATTACTATGTACAAATGAAAGGATACATTTTTGAAGGATAAAACTACATGCCTGCTTTCCTGTAGTCTCCTCTCCCTTTTTAGAAGAGTAGTAAGCACAAGGATTTCCCTGACAGCATCTAGGGGAAAAAACTTCTATTTAACACTACCCACTGACATATCTCTCTTCTTGCTAAATTTGAATCCTGTAACATTTTCCTGTGCTGTACTTCTGTGCCCCACCTATGAAAACCACAAAGGTTTTCTGTATGATAGTTGCTACAAAGGTTTTCCTTTTAGTGATTCTGGTTTCCTATGAAACTCTGTGCCTAGAGTTTTCAAGGGATGTGTCTCTTAAGTATTATTGTCTGTGTCTGTTATGAAGATGACTCCAGTGAACTACATCACGTGTGGGGGGGGTGTTCTAAAGTGTCTGTCACACTTCAAGAAGCTCGTGAATGCTCTATAATAAATCCACAATACATCATCTCCATTGTTTGGCATTTAGAATTTGCCAAGCACATTCAAGTACATGGTGCCATTTTAATTTTGACAAAAATAACTGATGTTGGTAGTTACTCCTACTCTACAGAAATAGTAAAAGGCTAGCAAGTAGACCTCAGTTCCGGGAAAGCATTGAGTTGTGTGGAACAAGTTTTCACTCTGGAATTAGAGGCATCCTGGTTTGGTCTGCAAAAGCTCCTGAGGACCTTGGCAAATTAGTGAAATGTTCTAGACGTAAGGTAGTTACCCCTGCCTCTACCCTGCCATGTACACAGTGTGGGGGCACCGCTCATATCTGCTTCCCTTCTCAACCAACTCCAGGTCTCACCTCATATTCTCCTATTTGACAATAGTGCCTTCCCTTTCCTCTTTTTTTGTCCTCTTTTCAGCCAGTGAAATACATTGAGATGTCTGTATAAGATTAGGAGAATAAAACCTTTGGCTGTGGAACAAAACCATGAGAAGAATAGATAGGAGAAAACATTATCTTTCAAGATTCAGCTAACCAGTCCAATCAATGCTATTGTTATTGGGAGAAAACTGGGATCATATATCAATCTTTAACACTTTTAACTCTCAAACTAAATATGGTCACATTCCTTTTATATTTTTTAAATGGTCTTTCAGTCCTACATCAAAGTAAACAGAAGTTAATATTTCTTCTTTCTGTTTAGTAATTATTTAAATCCATATTTAGTAAAAAGTAGGCTGCTCATAACCAAAATGCTAAGGCTAACTTGCGTCTTCTTCTAAAATGATTTTTTTATTTTATTTTTTTCTTCAGTAATGTAAAATCTAATGATCAAGCCAAGGGGGGAAAAATGCATCTAGTGCAGCTTATCTCTCAAAATCTATTCAAGCTAGAGTGATGGCTTCGAGGCAAAGTCCTCAGTACTTGGAAGAACCATTTGGTTCATCAGGATTCAACCTCTGTGAAATACAATTTGATGTCTATCTATAATGGTTAATTTTTCAGTCAAGGAGAAGTCACTATATCCCTGGTAATAGGCATCCATTTGTTATAGTGTCTTTCTCTAAATACAACCAAGGCTGGATGACCAAATAGTTTCTTACTTTTAGGCAGAGGGTAAGTAGGACTTGCAAACTGTAGGCAGAGACTCTTTCTTATTAGGGAGGAATGTCTCTTTACATCTAGAGGATACTCAACTAATGTAACTCTCCTAGTTGCTCTTTTCCTTGTCACTCCTTCCTTTCAAGAGTTTAGGAATAACTCAATTCTATTAGTTTTGAAGGAAAAATTTGGAAAGCATAGTCTAACCCTAGTCCTACCATTTCCTCTTCAAATGGCAGTCTTACCCATTATCTCTAGCAACTCGAGAGGCTAGGGGCATAGAAAATTGTTCATAAGTACAAAGAAAAGTATGATGCAAATAGATAGAATAACCAAAAGCTGGAATTTAACGGTGCAATCGCAACTTTTTAACCAACATTTACAATGAAGCTATGATAGCATCTCCGTAGGAAATATGGTTTATCGTTCTCATCATTTAGAATTTTTAATGCATGTATTAGAATAAACTTCCAAACAAATATCAACAAATCCTAGGAATTGAGTTGCATTTAGAAAATATTTCATCTTCCACATACCTAGTAATAACCGAAATATGCCAGACACATGGAAATTATGAAACACATAACTTTCAGCCCAGCATATTAGGCAATGAAGGAACAGGCCAGAAATGTTCTCATGTGTTAGGCACTAGCTATTTTTCACAGTGGCAGGTGGCTATTTCCTCCCCAGCCCTGGAAAGTCATCTGAAATCCAGGTCATCTGGCAAATCTGCTCGCCCCAGAGGCCAGAGAGCTCTGCCCAGGCTGTTCTTTTCCAGACCCAGTAAGCTCTGTGCTCATTTAACTTGTCCTCAGCCTCACTTTCCCTAGATTTCAGTATTTTTAAGGAAATGTATGAAACTTCATTTACCTTTCTCCAGTCTCCCTTTAGAATTCCAATCCAGTGTTCCATTCAACTTGACAGTCTTTTCCTCCATTTATACCAGAAATGTGCCACTTCATTATGGCCAAAAAAAGAAAAACACTGCATCTCCATACTTTTGGAGTCTGTGCAGTTATAGGGTGTATCTCTACTGAATGTATGAATGAAGAACATAATAAGAGTCAATTAACATATATCTGAACACACTGCAAAGAAATAATTTCAGGAAAATGCCACTGATTGAGACCTTCATCAGAAATTTTCAAAGATTTAAATCCTAAAATAAATTTAACTTTATGCTCTCTATTTATATGTACACTTTAAATTACACTGATACATTAATACGAATATTAGGTTTACCATTGAAACAATTGAGGAAAGCAGGTGTTTTACATTTCTCTAAGACACTACAAAGTTTTTTTCTAATTTTATTTAATGTATTTTAAGTTATTATATTCCTTCTGTTATATAATATACTATATGATCATAAAATATTTGCATCGATAGGTTATATCATCTGTGAATATTATTTCTGAATTAAAAGCTGTTGTTATAAAACGTTTCCATAAAATGCGGTATGAGGATCGATCAACATGCGAGCTACTGCCCTCCAAGGGTGGACACCATGGTCTCTCTGCCCTCATCTCCCACCATCCTCTCCCAGCCCACCCCAGCCACCCTTTCCTTCTTCTTGCTCCTCAGACACATCACTGGACCTTAATATTCCATAGGATAACATAATATGTGTACTTCATGTGATGCACAATAATAAGATAACCTTTCCCAAGTCACTCCCTTCAGTTGGACTCTGTTCAAATGTTACGTGGTCAGAAAGCCTGTAAATGATGATCCTAGTGGTCCACACTGACCTATACGTAATTCCCTATCCTTATACTATATCCCCTTTCTCTACCTGTTTGAGTTCTTTCAAATTCATATGCTGAAGCTCTAGCCCCCAAGTGTGACTATCATAGGAAATAGGACATCTAAGGAAGTAAATGAGGCTAAGTGACATCATAAAGGTGGTTCCTTGATCCAACAAGATCAGTGGCCTCCACAGAAGTAGCCTAAATGCCCATCAACAGAAAAGTGAATCAAGAAGCTATGACTCACACACTGTGGAGCACTATTCTGCCGTAAGGAAAGATGAAATGCAGCTATTTGCAGCACAATAGAGAGAGTTAATGTAGTAAAGCAAGTCAGATGCACAAGCAATATTAGACATTTACGTAGACAATTTGAGAAAAAACTACAAAAATTAGCAGACATTAATAAATGTGGTAGTTTTCTGGGGTTAAGAGGAAAGAGGAGGAAAAGAGAGACAATGGGGTAAAAGGGATGGTGGCAGGGAAAAATTGAATGACTATGTTAGAGTCTTGGTTACTTGGATTTTCAGAATAAAAGCGGGTAACAGATGTAGGAGAAGTGATGTGAAATAAATTCCTAACAGTTTTTAATTGGCATATAAATTTTCAGTATGGACATATATTTTTCTTAAAAAATAAAACCTGATTTTGTATTCTGGTTATTTAAGAAACAGAACCAGTTGTAAATGGGATAATTAATTTTTTCTTCAGATTGATTGCATTCAGGAAAGCAACTAATTTTTGTGTATTGATTTTGTAACCTGCTGTTTTACTAAGCTGGTTTTAGTTAGTTTTTTTGAGAATGTTTTAGGGTTCTCTATATATTATCATATAATCTGCAAATAAGGATAAGCCCATATTAAAAAAAAATAGCAAGAAATAACAAGTGTTGGTGAGGATGTGGTGAAAAAGGAAACCTCTTACACTAATGGTCGGAATGTAAACTGGTCCAGTCACTATGGAAAGCTGTGTGGAGTTTCCTCAAAACACTAAAAGTGGATCTGCCATATGATCCAGCCATTCCACTCCTAGGAATCTATCCATAGAACCCCAAAATACTAATTTGAAAGTAATCCTGCATGCCTCGCTTTACTGCAGCACTATATACAATAGCCAATATATGGAAACAACCTTAATGCCCTAGAACAGATGAATGGGGTATATATACAAGAAGATGGAGCATAAATACATAATGGAATACTACTCAGCGATCAAAAAAGATAAACTCTTTCCATTTGCAGCAACATGGATAGGGCTGGAAGGGATTGTGCTAAGCAAAATAAGTCAGAAGGAAGAAGTTAAGTATCAGATGGTTTCACTTAAATGTGGAATACAGAGAAACAAAATAAAGGGTTAGGAAAAAGACAAAACTTACAAGCTCCCCATGGATCCGAGGCATGGAGCAGGGGAATGAGAGGGAAGGGGGTCAAAACAGGAGACTGAAGAGCACAAGGGACATGGGGAGATGGATCACAGGGGCTGTGGTAGTGGGAGAACTACACAGTCTACACCTGACAGGAGAAATCAAACGCTGTACAAGAATTGGCAATGATAAAAGAAAATAATTTTTTTTAAAAGAGAAGCAGAGGAACATATAGCTGGTACCATTTTTATGGATGCTCAAATTGTCCCTTTGGTCAGCATCCTCTTCCTGGTACCTACTAAACAATTTGGAACAGATTCAGTAATAAAGGTCAAAAAAAAGTAAGAAGAATTTTTTTGAAAAGAGTCATGTCCTTATACGCAAAAACACCAGATCTTGCATTCTCTCTTCACACACAGCTAAGAAAGGCCACGTGAGGAACAGAGAAATGAGGGGCGGGGGGGGGGGGGCATTCACAAGCCGAAAGAAGAGCCCTCAGATTAAAACTTCCCTGCTGGCACCTTGAACTTGGACTTCCCGGCTTTCAGCCTTTGAAACTGTGAGAAAGAAATTTCTATAGCTGAAGACACCCAGTCTGTGGCATTTTGTTCTGGCAGCATAAGCAGACATCTGATACTCTACCTTCATAATTGCAGCACAGGAAAATGTATCTTGAAATATACTAAGAAAACATGTCTCCATTGCATTTATCATGACCTAACACAGCATTTCTGCCTTTGGTGCACCTCCCATCTAGAAAGGAAGGGAACGTGAGAAAAAGGTCTCGGTCTTATTCATCATTGAATCCACAGCCCTGAGCAGATATTGCTTGGGCAAATGAATTTCTAAGTCATATTAAATCTAGTTTCTGTTATTAAGTAATTCTCATTTCTAGTTACTCTGAAATGGCAAGATTTTTCTGAAGCAAAAGTCACAGAAAAATGTCTTTTACATGTCTTATGCTTTATAGGCATGAGACACAGCAAGAATGAAATCGCCTTCTCCAGTGTCCTAAACAGAGTGTGTCATCACCACCTGTGATACTAAAGTGAGGGAGAAACAGGGAAAAAAGAGCAAAAGGAAAACATGAACATGTCACAAGGAAACAGCGAAGTTATTCCAATCGAAACTTATTTTGATAATGTATAATATGCTAGCTAGCATGGGAAATAAGAAGACAAAAATATACCATTGCTTGTTATTTTGGAGGGAAGAGTGATTACATTTGCTCTTGTAATTGTCAAGTGAGCTCTGCTCGCATAACATGAATCCATCAGAGCCAGCGAGGAACTGCGGGCTGACGGTTCTATTGATAGTCTGGAGCCACACACTGCAGTCTGTCAAGTTTCACATTTACATCTTAGACACTAATCTGTTTTTCTTTCCTTCATGAAATCAATTCTGTAGCAATTAAATAACCAGCCTACAAGGCATTTTAATATCCCAAGCATTTATCTATATATAGCCCAGAAAGGGAAAGGTAATTAGAAGTGACCTACTATAGCCAGTGCAGGGAGATTCGTTAGATCAGCGCTTCATCATTACGTTAAGGAGCTCCCACTAAATCTACTTCATTCTTGATTCAATCCTTCTGGGTAACATGCGGTTGAGCCCTTTTATTTGATTTCTGGAGGACACAGACACTAAAATGGTTGTCATTATCTGGGATTTTGTTTCATTTTCTGTGAATTTAAGGCATCACTGAAATAGACTGTTTCCAGCCGTGGAATGATGTCATCACGTGCACACAGCATTGGAGGAAGTAGCCTTGGAGAGAGAGAAAAGGCTCACGAAAATGACTTTCCTGATCTCCCTCCAGTCGAGTGTTTTGAGCTGAGCCCTGCAGGTTGATAATTTCTTGTCTAAGTGATTTGAGAAAAAAAATAACAAGAAATTGCCACAAGCCACAAGCAAATTTTATTGGTCTTTCCTTTTGAAAATTAAGTTTGCTACTTCAGATCTACAGCTTGCATACAAGAGTAAGTTATAGCAAGGACTAAAAAGCCAGGAAATTGCTTTCAGAAGACACACATCCAATTCCTGACTCTTCCTATTACACCCTATTACAAGTTATTAACGTCCCTGAACCTTGATTTCCTCATTTATATAATGAGAATAAAAATACCATTCTTGATGAGAAGATGAATGTTATTTTCCATATGAACAGGTGAAATTGAGCTGTCTCAGAAGACACAGTTGCAGTCCATATTCAATATTAATCCTTGGGACCCACTACTGCTTAGGGCTGCTGTAGACGCCAGAAGCTGAACACTTTGCCATGTTCCTATCACACTCTCACAACCCAGTTCGCTGCTATAGCACATAGTCCCTTTGCTCCAATTCCTCTTTCTGAACCCAAATTTGGAAGCCTCTGGACTGAGAATTCAGGGATTTCATGTGGGGAAATCATGGCACAGGAAAGGTAAATTTCTTTGATGCATTACCTAATTTTCTCACATGTCTGCTATGAAAACACAGCTATTCTAAGTACTTCAAATCGTAGATCCCATAGAGAATATTTAGTGAACTCATTTGGGGCTAAGGGAAAGACTCAAAATATATTTACAGTAAGTATAAAATAAAATGTATAGGTTATTAAAATCATTTCATCATGGTTAAGTAGAATCAATTTTTTTTTCATCGCGGTGGTACCTTTTTAAAAGTGTATTTGTAATCTAAGGACGCTAGATTCAATGAAATTTGGTACCTGCCGCAGGGTTAGATGAAATAAATTTTAAAAGTCAATACAAATGAAAAGGATGATAGATGACTCTGTAAGGAATCAGTTGAACATAAGAAAATCACATGAGGTATTTTAATCAGAAAGGGATTTATTGGGGAATGAAGAGGAAACGCTCAAGACTGACTCTCAGAACACCCTGTAGCACTGGACTATCGAGACATGTGCTGCCTCTGTAACAGTCAGAAGGCCGGGAAATCAAGAAGTCATCTCTGCAACTACTAACTCCAAAAATATACTGCTTTAATGGCAATCCAGGGATCAGAACACTACCCTTAAAAGCGCTTACTCCAGAGGTAGTCACATACCAGATAAATAGACCGCTCTGCACGACCTGCTTTTGCACAACCCCAAAACTAACGGTGGGTCACAGAGACCTGTGCTAACATTAAAATCAAAACTACATTTAAAGACATTTTGTAGTCAAGGAGGTGAGTGTGGTTTAGGTTTGGCTGGTTAGGTGTATTCCCATGAAGTACAAAGGGAGAAAGTCGCAGCAATGCTCGCCGCCTCTATGACCACACTTAATAGCAAAACTCCAGAGAAGCAGCAGAAAGACAACCTCAGATTCAGTTTCTCCTTTTGTACTCCTTGGGAGTACAACTAACTAGCCAAACCTAAACCACACTTAGCTTCTTGGCTGCAAAGAGGTCTTTAAATGTAGTTTTTATTTTTCCTGTATCTGAATGTAGGAGGTATTCTAGGATAAGGGAGGAATAAATGTAAGGGGACAATTCAGAGGATTTAGTGAGTAGCAGAAGACTTTGTCTCCCTCTCATCTTTAAAATGAGAAAAGCCACACAATAATAGTCTTAAATCCAACTAAGAACTGAAATATATGACTTAATTTTGATAAGTGACAGCCCGTCTCCAGAGAGAAGAGACCAATGGCTGTTTTGATTCTGGCATTGTGATGAGACAAGAACAGAATAGATGGAGTCAGGAGACATTTTCCAAATTCTAGGAAACCAGTAACAACCACACGGTGGCTAGACTCCCCAGAGAAAATCGAGAACTACATTTCAACACTTTCCTGCAAAAGTTCACTGATTAATAGAGAGACATATCAGAGACTGGAGGTGGGAAAGAGAGTTCAAAGAAATTCCTCTGAGGCACTCTGCCTGCACCTGGTTCAGCTTGAAGCCTGTTAAAAGCTGGACGATAGTCAGGAGTAATATCTCCAAAGCACTCCAGGTCTTACTAAGTAAGACTCTGTTTAAGGGCAGGGTGCCAGGGCAGAGAGATCGCCCAAAACACTTAAAGCCCGGGGTGGAACTATAGAACAAATAGCATTCCCAGTGACTCACAAGTAACACTGGATTATAAGAGAAAGAAAAATCCCTGTGTCTGGTAAAGCCAGGTATTGAGCTTATTAAACACAGGAAAATATAGAAAGCATGACTGCAGCTCAGCTCTTAAGCTCTACTAAATGGGAAGTCCTGATCTTTCTTTCAAAATATTTGAAGCCAGTGGTGAAACTGGTGAATATCCAGTTTGACCGGTATAAAGTTGACTGCCCCACCCTTTTCCAGTAAGGGCATGCCATTTCCTAGTGGTAAAAATAATTTAATTTCTCCTTTTCCCAGCATACAATAAAATTCCCAGCATACAATAAAAAATTACAGATTGGAGGAAAAAATGCAACCTATGATCCAGAGAGGAAAAAGACAACAGAAACAAACCTAGAGATAGCCTGAAAGTTGCCATTATCAGAGATTTTAAAATAATGATGATAAATATCAGAGAATAAAGAAGAAAAGGTGGTCAATATAAATCAGCAGATGGAGAATGTCTGTACAGTCCCAGACACAAAAAGATAGCAATACTAGACATAGAAAAATGTAAGGTCAAAAATAAAGAAATATTTAGTGGTAGACTTAGAAGCAGATTGAACACGGCAGGTAAAAGGATCAGTGAGCTTGAAAACAAATAAAGAAAAAACAGGACAAAAATGATAGAAATAATATTCTAGAATTCAGGTGAGAAGAGGTCCACATTGGAGATAGAGTGTTGAATGCCTGAATCAGCACCGTGAGCACAGGTGGGCCTTGCAGTCATGGCTGGAACCCAAGAAAGATGACAGCCACCTGACAAGAGACGTGAAATTGTCAGTGAAGGGGACTGAGAGGGAATGATGACAGCAAGGAATAACCAGAACAAAATGGCGCCACAATACTGTGTCATCAAAACCATGAGCAAAGAGTCTTCCTAGTGCTAAAAGCTACAGAACAATCAAGACTAGTGAAGATTGAGAATCGTCATTGTGCTGTCTACTAGACAGTATCAACAGAATGCCACCTCTCTCCTCTCAGGCACTGGCACATACAGTCTCATCAGAAAACTCTATTTGTTGAAAGGTGGTGGGTTAAAAATGTTCTGTCTTTAAATTCTGGCTCAGCTTCTTATTTTCTGGGTGACCTAATTTACTTAACCTGTCTGAATGGCAGTTTCCCTTACCTGTAAAATGAAAACTATGCTAATTACACAAAACTCTTATGAGACATTTGTAAAATGACAGGTGTTAAAGTGCTTATGTATTATGATCCATATAAATTAGTGGCAGTAGTATTCTCAAAGTTATGGCTTTCTAAGACAAATAGCATTACAGGTGCAGAAGAACTCACAGTCGGTAGAAAAACCTTGTTCTTAATTTTAAAAAGTGAGCATGTTTTTAGCCCTGATGTTTGTAGAAGAGGTTATAACTGATGAAGTACAGTCTGAGATGATATAGAAAAGATGGAATCAAGAGCAAGGCAACAAATGCTATTCTATTTTTAAAGACTTAAATTGACAAATGCGTTTGTATAAGAGAGATATGGGGTTGGAGTAGTGTCAAAAAGAAGAGATAATGGAAGGCAAGGGAGTTCTCAGTCAGTGAATATCTGTGAATTTCTCTATAGAGAAAGTCACCTGAAAGTTTCCCATGGAACCAATCTATATGAGGTATTAAAATGTCACTGGAGAAAATTACTTTTACTTGAAAATTCTCTCAAAGAGAGACTGCAGTATTCTATTGTACATGACAGAGAGGCAAATTTGATTATTTCTTGAGGTGGGGAAAAGTGCAATCATCCCCTCAACTAGTAAGACTCATGTTCAACTAATAACAATAAAAGATTACTAAGCTACATTTTTAAAGATTTATTTATTTATGCATTTCAGAACTGGGGTGTAGGCCAGAGATGAGGGGGTGAGAGGATTCACCAGCGACAGAGCAGGCAGAACAGGCAGATCTACTGAAATACACTGCTGAGAGGAGCAGTGGGCGAGAGCGAGGTCTGCTGCGCCATGTGGGTCAGCTCCCTGGCCGGGGGTCAAACTCACGCTGCAGTGGCTGGTGACAGCTTGATAGTGCTGAGACTTTAACCCCTGCACCACCAGGGAGGCTCTACTAAGCTACTTGTTAGAAGGGAAGCAGGCTGTGTGTACCTTCAGAGCTGCTGCTTGGCTGAGTGGGGTGCACAAGCCTGGGACCATATCTGAACTGATTGGAATATCAGAAGGAAAGCTGGATTTGACACCGGCTTCCCCTTCCTCTTTAAAACTTATCTAAACAACACTGGTTTGAAGGCACCAACCTAGCAGCCTACGTGGGCTTTTCAAATCTTGGCTTCCATTAGGAATGTAAATGATCTGATGAGGATCCAGCTGATGGGGTGGGGTGAGTTGGGGTATTTGGAGAGATTGGTGTGATGATCATTTCTATGAAAAAAAAAAAAAACCTGACACTGATAGATTGAGAAGATTGAAACTGTGCAGGGAGCTGATGGAATGAGAAGAAAGGGAGAAATGGGGTGACTAGACTTCTCAGTGAGGTCATCTACACATCCTACCTTTTCTTTAATGTTTCCCAATTTGCCAATTCTTTTTGCTGACTTTCTTTGCAACTTTTTCCTCCTTTCATCTTTTTTGTTCCTCTTCCCCACTCTGGCTTACATTTGGCCTTTACCTTAGTTTACTATTCCCCCATAGCAGGTCTTTGCTGAACTCTGCAGGGAGCTCTGGCTTCATGCCTGTATCGGGGATGGATACTGTGCTTCCCATTGTGGGGCAGGAGGAACTGGGGGGAGTGCAGAATAAGGGATAACATATACATTCCAATTTAAACCCCCAAGGTGGAATCCAAAGTATTCAAAAATGAGTCCTTTCACGTATACTTAATTTTGCAGCAGAGAACTATAATCAGTCCTCGAATAGATTTCCCTTATCATAGCCTCCTCAGCTCATCCACATAAGAAAAAAGGCAGTTTGCTTTAAATATGCATATTCAAGCCAGAGTATTAACTTCAAAATAAGATGTTTCCCAGGAATAATGACTGTTGTAGTTAATGACCGGTAGTAGAGTTTGGTACAGCAACTCCTCCTGACTGTTAATGCTCCCTTAGGAAATGCCCGGTGTCTCAATCATCATTGACTAATTACTCCAGCTTCCCTGGATGCTTCTGTGTTTTTGTGACATCACACCTCCAACAGCTGTGTTTGGTTATCCACTAACCAAATGCTGTTGTCTAATTTCAGATCCTTCTAGACTAATATTGAATGATGCTCTAGTTTACTTTCACATAATTACCAACAAAAATGGAATGAGAATATATCTTAAAGTGCCACTTCCCACACAATGCTGGCTTGCTTTCTAAGGTAACTATTTACTAACTCTGGGATGTGAAACAAGTCAATTAACTTCTTTGGAGCTTCATCTCATCTCTAAAATAAGGATAATAATAGCATCTGCTATCATTGGAATTGTGTAAGATTTAAAAGACAATACAGAGAAAGCATACAGGATGTGCAAAATAAACAAGTAGTCAGTAATTGGTGACTCCTATTTACTGTTTTCTTTGCAGCAAAAGCAGATGGACACATACCATTTGTAGAGAAAACATTGTACTATTTACATGCTTACATTAAGACCACCATTTTGGGTTCTTTTTTCTAAAACAAATCCTAAAGATATTTTACAGCACTCACAGTTCCTTAGTTGGACTGGGAATATAAGAAGGGAATGGAGGAGAGTCAGGACAGACATCTTTTCTCAAACAATCATCTTTTGTATATACGAGCTCTCAACCAGCTGGGAATGTCATAGCCTCTATTATAATAATGATACTAGAAATGGATGACAGACTCCATTTAATTATGGCCTTAAATTTTTTGTCTCCATGTATTGTTCCATGCTCTTCTTATGCACATTATCTAATGTGTTCAAAACACATTAAAACATAAGTAGGCAAGATATTATTGCCCCATTTAACAGAAAAGAGAAAGAGGGCCAAGACTTGGTTTGCCTAAGCTCAGACTACAATGCTACCATATGACCTTGTACACTTTTCCTTGCTCCACCCTTGCTTCCAAAATAAGCAGGCCTGTGAGAACTGGCAGAACCCCAGCCCGTTTGCATGTTCAAAGGAATTGAAAGTAAAGGAGCAAAGAAAGTAGAGTGAGGATAATAAAATTGTGTACCTCCACCAAATTATCCCTCTTTTCTTTTTCAATAACCACCAAATGAGGTCCCTGAAAGTAATGACCCACATAAATAAGAAACCATGAGGTCAAGTTTCTGATATGTTTTTCAGACACTGATTTCAGACAAAAGAACTGAAATTGTCTGGTGATGACTTAGAGGTAGCAAGCCCGTTAGGAAGAGTGTTGGCATGGGACCCAGATAGCTGGGGGCCTCTGTGCTAGCCCCAGGATGGCATTCCATGGGGTGATGTAAGTGGCCATGGCCCTGTGAGGAAGCTTGAGAAGGACGGTGTCCTTCAGAGTGGAGAGTTGTCATCTCTTCAGGTCCTCCCAGTGTCCCTCTCCTGCCCGTCTCCACACACTCATTTTGCCTCCCTAAATTGGTGGCCTAGACTTGCCTCATCTAATGTGATCTGTTGTGTGACCCATTATAAGTCCATGTCCGTGCATTTTTTTAAATTTTCAAAATCTTATTAAACACTCTTACAGGGTTCTTTTTTTGGATAAGGATGATTCAATGCTTTTAAGTAAAAGCTCCTTGCTGCTTGTAAATGCTAGCTGAAATCACACAGGGTAGTGAGTTATAAATGTGAAAGTCATAGACTTTTGATGGAACCACAGAACTGTTTATACATTTTTGAAATCAGAGGAACAAAAATATACAGCTCCCAGTTGTTATAAATAAAACCACAATAATTTACCCTTAGGGTATCATTTCAACATTTTTAAGCCAATGCATTGAAGGAAAACATATTATGAAACTTTTATGTGTTAATAACTTAAAAGAGTGGCATTATTAGTTTCACTGAAATATATGACTATAGCCTTTCATTTAGAGTTTACTCCATCTCAGAGTATCAGGTAGGATCACAAAATAATTATTTGATAGTAAGAGCCTTGATTCCCATTTCAATTTTTGTATGGAACTCCTGGTGACTTGAAAGAAAAGTGCAATTGAAATGGGAAAATGAGGTTTGGTCCCAATAACGTCTGGAGAATTGTGCAGCATGAAATTTCAAAAAGTTAAAAGCATATAATTTCTACCATAATATTTGGAAAATCAGGATCCAGCTTACTTGCTTTAGAAAGAAGGAAGGCCTTGAAAAGACATGCTGTCAGGAAGAGTTTTGTATTGCTTATCAAAGTAATTTCATAGTTAGCCTTGCCATGCTGACATGCCCTTCACTGAGAAATACCAGCCCAGGAACAAACTCATTTCCGATAAAGCTGATGCAGCTGTTTGATGCACAGAAGCGCTCATAAAGATTCCAGAAGCAGGAGTAGTGTTTATTCAGTGTGCTGGCAGAAAAGAACGTTTCCTTTAGATGCTCAAATCACATCATGAGATTTACCAACAAGCCATGGTGACACCAGAAGCTGTAAAGACAAAATACAGGGATGTGCCTAGAACAGGCCCATAAAGCCAGGAACGTGGTACACACAGGAACGTGGATATATCTGCCACGTGTCCATCTTATGTCCACTGACCTCAGTCTTTTCCATCTGATAATATAATGACAGACGCTCTGTGAGGAAATGGCTGTTTCCCTGTCATGAAGAGGAAATGATTGTGCATTCTCCACTTCAACAGTGACTTTTCTCAAGGCCTTGACCAAAAAAAAAACAAACAAAGCCAAGGAATTATGTTAGAAGAATATGGTTTGATCCACATAGCAGTCAGGAGATGAAAGTTCTGGATCTGGGCTATCTCCAAGTGCATTGATAATTGCCTTGAATGACCACGCCAACTATCTCCCTGGAGCTTGAAATTTAGCACTGTCAACCTGATTTTTCAAATAAACCACTGGGTTGCAGCTCCCTGGAGAACACTGTGCATTGTGCAGAACTGGCATTCAGGGCTTAGATGAAGAAGCAGGTGTCTCCCTCAAGTAGCAAATCCTTTCTCTCTCTGAGACTGTAGCACAAGTCAAAAGGAGGGGTAAGAGTTGCCTTCCTTGGCTGGTGCACAGAACTTGAAGAAGCAGAAACTAACCTGGGGGGCTAACCTTTCTGAACCAAGCCCTGCTTATCCCTAATCCATGCCTGAAGTCCCCTGCAACAGCAAATAGGAAGCTTTCTAAATGGAAGACTGTGTTCTGGCTGGCAGAAAGCAGGCTGGCAGCACCGGGGAGCGAAGTTGCATCTTATCTGTTCTCAAAAGCAGTGACTTACTGCCGATTAACTCCCTATCTAGCAATGTAAGATGTGAACCAGAACTGCAAAATGTATAAAGAGACACAAAGCACATTGTTTGGAGGACATTTGAAGACATTAACCTTTACAAGACAAAAGAAAGAAAGAAAGCAAGGGGAGAAAAGCTTCCTTCACTATGAAGCCCTGGAAAACTGTTTAAAGAAATTTACTCTGAAAAATCAGTCACTTTGAAAAAACAGTCCTTTCTCAAATCAGCCTAAATACCACCTCTCTGGGGCCAATTTAAACTGCATTTTTACCATGACTGAGACTGTGACTTTGATTCTGGCTGTGAAAATTTTGCTTAAATCTAAGGCAGAGGACGTGAATGGACACAACAGTATGGGATTTAGTACCAAGATTTAAACCCTTGAACAAAAACTCTCCCACCCAGGGAGAGAAATTAATTGGCTGGTTATTTGAGGACCCCACAAAAGTATTAAGAAGGGAGGAGCAAAAGAAAGGAAGAGAGAGCATCTTAAAAACAATATCCCAAAATCTAGAAGAACTAAGAACAAAAACAGGGGCCTCCCTGTTTGCACAGCAGTTAAGCGCTGCGCTGTGGAGTGTTTGGCAGGGGTGACAGACGCGAGTTCGACACCCGGCCAGGGAGCTTCCCACATGGCGCAGCCGACCTCTCCTGCCTTGCTCGCTGCTTGCCTCAGCAGTGTATTTCCGTCGCTCTGCCTGTTCTGCTCTCCACTCTTTCTCTGGTGAACCCTCTCATCTCCCCACGCCTCTGGCCTGTACCCCAGCTTGTATGCATGAATTTAAAAAAAAAAATCCTAAAAAAAAAAAAGAACAAAAACAGAAATAAAAGTAACCCACATTTCAAAATGTTTTACTCAAGAGTCACCTTCAACCTTCAACAATCACCTTTGTTCCCTCGGTCATTTTCAGGTCTCTCCCATCTGGAGTTTCCCAGAGATTTAAGCCCTAGAGCATCTTAGATTCTGTTACTAGAGAATTAACTTTTCTCCTTGGCATCTGTAATACTAATTATATGTCATTCTTTGAAAATGGAAAAAGCGACTTAAGTAACTTTCTAATTTTCTGAAGTTCAAATGAGGAACTCTACCTAAACCATAACAGTCCTCTTGTCCTCTGTGTGTGTGTATGTGTGTGTGTGTGGTTGTGTGTCTGTGTGTGTAGAATATACATATATAACATACATGTATGTAATGCATATAGGATGTATATATCCTATATGTGTGTGTGTGTGTATATATCTATATATATCCTCCCCCATAACAATAAACCTAAGAGCCACACACTCTCTCTCCACATATCTGTTGACTTGAACTCCCTCTATTCCTTTCTCTCCTCCCCTTTAACTTTTCTCTTCCCCTGACCGCTGCGGTCTGTCCGAGGTGGACCCTCTGTTCCACCATCGCTCACAGTGCCCTTGCCTTACCTGTACGTTTCACTCTCCTCATTGCATCGTGATCAGCTATGGCCTGTCCCTTTTCCTTCTTCCTTGAGTTTGGGGGAAGTATTTTTTAATACTTATTTTTATAATGACTTCTTTTTTATAATAAAAAAGTGTTTTTTTAATCCCCAGTGAACTGATTTAGTTTCTAATGTAAATGGTGTTCCAAAAGCATCTACTGCTTGACTTAAAACAACTTCATTGATGTCACCAACCAAAAAATATGTCAATGGAACAGAAGTCATAATATTTTTCAACATTCCAAACATTTGATTATCTTTATTGTCTATAAAATGGCTGTGAAACTGTACTCCACATCATCTTGGAATAACTTGAGAGAATTTCTGGTACATAGTGAATGAATGAATGAAAAATTGAATGAAAGAATGAAATATATAGCAGGAAATATGAAAAATATTGGATAAATATATTGTGTCCTAAGTATTTCAAAGCCTTTTCAGGAAAATCTGAGACTATAAACAAAACTTCTTTGCTGCATATTTTTTGTAATTCCTTTGCTTTACTATTTTTATTTATAATTATTTATAAATATTTCTGTCTAATAAGACTTCAAGTTCCTTTATAGTTTGGACACATAATAGATTACTATCCCCAGAATTCTTTGCACATATTTGCAAAGAACTGGTGCCTTCTGGATTCAGTAAGAACATCATTAAATTTGAATGAATATAAATTCATTTTTTAGAAATGATGTATTAAATAACTCCACACATAAAGAGTATTTACCATCAAAGATATCCTCAAATAATACTTGCCGTTTTGGTCATCACTACTAATGCTACATCTACAAAATATAAGTTAGTTTTGATATATTTTTTAAATTATAACACCAATGCATTATATGTTTAAAAACCCTTCCAATGCTTTTTTAAATAGAGGAGACAAAATTAACAGAAATTAATGGAAAGATAAAAAGGCAGGCAAAATGACTCATAATAGGAAATGTTTCAAATGTAGAAGTGGTGGAGGGCTGTGTTAAAAGACTTCCTCGGTGTGTTTTGCATTACATACGTGCTTACATTCAAGAGAACTAGAAAAGTTCACCTATAATCTCTAAGAACACTAGTTGGTTCTGCAGAAATCACACACAGTCCAGCTGGAAACAAACCTGGAACCAGGCTGAGTTCAGGTTCCAGCAAACCCACTGCAATTTCAAGCTAACCTTGAAAGTCATTCTCTCTGCCACTGTAGTTTCCCATCTCTAAGACAGAGACAATAATAAAACCTGTCTCATGGGATTACTGTGGGCATTAACTGAGATAATACATATAGAACACTTCCCAGTGACTGGCATATAATAAAAGCATACAATTGCTAGCAATGAATATCATTGTAGGGACATGATATCTGAAAACTATTTTTATATCAAATAGAGGATTAAGTTCAGAGGAAATTAAGATTTTTATTGTAGGAGGTTCACTGTTACTTTCCCCCCAAATGTTCATTTCTCACTTCCTGTCCCAGAAGTCTGTCTCTTCTATGAGCCAGGAAAACTTGAGAAAATAAAACTTGGAATGGAAGGCTTTATTTAAGAAATCCCAACCAAAAATTAGTCCTAGGCATTCCTAAAGAGGAAGATAATGGGAAAGCAAAACAAAACAAAAATCAAAATGGAAGATTTACCCAGAACACGGGAGGTTTGCACAAAAGTGAGACCCAGCAGAGTCCACACCCCCCTCCAGGAATCCCTGCTCTCAGGGTCATGCCCAGGGACTTGAGCACCTCTCCACCCAGCAGGGAAACCAGATGGCACAGCAGGAGACTTCATTTCTGAGCACAAATGATTTTGTAAATCAGCAGATGAAACCTTGGAAGCAAACACAGCGTCCTAACAGGATTACACTACCGGTCTCTGATCCACAGGTCAAAAAATGTCTCCAAAAAACTGCTGCCCCTCTGTACCCACAAAAACAGTGTCTTGTTTGCAGAACACACCGGGGAAGCATTAGAGAAGATAGCTGCAGATTAAAAGAGAGAATGTGAGCAGGAAATGAGGAGCACTTATAGAAACGGTGTTGGCGTTATGTCGAACTCCGTGCTGAAAGCGCTGCATGAAGGAATTCTTCAAGGAAATATTTACTGGGCGTTCATCAGAAGGTACCCAAGTTTCCCTAGGCAGCCCATAGAGGTGAACAGACACCTCTGCCTTCGTGGCACCTGAGTTCTGGATGAGGGAAGAAAGAACCCGAAGGCATATAAGCAAATGTATATCAGATGGGGAGATGTCTGAAGTTTATGGGAAATGAAAATAGTAGACTCACTTTGGAAGACAATCTGGTGGTTTCTTACAAAACTAAAGATAATCTTATCACACAACACAGCAATTGTGTGCCTTGATATTTACCCAAAGGAGCTGAAAATGTATGCTCACACCAAAACCTGCACACCGATGTATATAACAGTTTTTTTTTATAGTTACCAGAAATTGGGAACGATGACGTTATCATTTATCAGGTGAATGGATAAAGAAACGTGGTACATCCAGATAATAGAAGATTCTTTGGTGCAAGCCATAGAAAAATTTGGAGGAAACTTATAGTCATATTACTAAGTGAAAAATGACAATTTGAAAGGGCTACATACGGTAAGATTTCAAGTAGATGACATCCTAGAAAAGGAAAACTATAGAGACAGTAAAACAAACAAACAAAAAACCGGCAGTGGTAGCCAGGGGGCTCAGGCAGAGAAGGCATGCATGTAATTGAATGGGTGGAGCACAAAGGCGTTTTAGGGCGGGGTCTGCCCTCTCCATGCGCAGTGTAATGGTGAATACGAGTCGTTATACATTTGTCCAAACATAGCGTATGTAAAACAAGAGTGAACCCCTATATATTTTGGGTAATTATGAGTTTTGACATAAATTCTTTATTAGTAATAAATGCCCCTCTGTGTGTATGGGGGGGGGGGAGATGTTGTTAATGCGTGAGGCTGTGCTTGCGCTTTAACTCAGGGCATTTAGGAAATCTCTACACCTTCGTCTTGATTTTACTGTGAACATAAACTGCTCGGAAAGTAAAAGTCTTTCAAAAAAAATAAGATTAAGGAGAGAAGTAAGTGCAGGAATCATCAGTCCTTGCTTAGTAGTCCAGTGCTTAGAATTGAGACCACCCAGTGGGTTGATAAAGAAACGTCAAGGAAAGGGTTGCGGGGAGAAAGAAGGGAGACCGGGATACTGTGTCACAAAGATGAGCAAAAGTCTTTCAAGAATGAGGGTCTCCCTTACTACTCCGGTTTGAGCCAAAGGGTCTAGGCAGGCACAGAGCCACCCGCAGGCTGTGTTGCTGGATGAGTTAATTTCATGAGCGCATCCGAATCATAAGCCCCCTCCACATGCCCTTCTCATCCAACACTTCAAAGCTTTGAATAGAATTTCAAGTAATGGTAGCTGCAGCACCTTTCAGTCATCGAATAAATAGCCAAAAGAAAAAAGAAAAAGAGAGGAGGTGGGAGGTCAAAAATTAGATTTCTAGGGTCTCTCTGGGGGCACAACAGGCTAAGTCTCAGCACTATGAATCTACCAGCATCCGCTGCAGTGCAAGCTGCATCCAGACCAGGGAGCTTCCCACATGGCGCAGCAGACCTCTCCTGTCTCCCGCGCTGGGCCCCTCAGCAGTGTATTTTAGTCAATCTGCCTGTTCTGCTCCCCACTCTGTCTCTGGTGAACCCTCTCACCACCCACACTTCTGGCTTACACCCCAGCTTGCATGCATAAACAAATAAATCTTTTAAAAAAATAGATTTCTAGAAGGTCAAGTATCCAAGCGCTTTCTATCAGGACACCTGTTACTTACATTGGTGGTATGTTCTCTATATTTGGAGTCATGGATTTTTGCAATTAACTATAATAATAATAATAACAACAACAACTATAATAATAAAGGTAATAGTGTCTTTACTACATGCTATGTTCTCTGATATGTACTTTGTAAAGATTTTTTTCATTTCATCTCTTACCCCAAAACCTCATTTTACCTTTTCATGCTACAGATAAAATATTGAAATATAAAGAGATGAAGTAATTTATACAAGATCAAAAAACTAGTAAGAATGGGAAGTGAGATTCTAAGCCAGGGACTTGGGTTCCAAAAGTACCACTAAAAACTCCATTAAAAACAACTTTATCAAGTAGTATTGCAAGGAGGTATTAAAGGGAACCCAGTGCCTCAGAAGTAAAAAAAGAAATACAGCCCCCATCTTCAACCAGCTCCCTGAAAAGTTTTGTCCCTGAGCATAATGGCTATGTGTCGGCAACTGAATTAGAGGTGAGTGTATTTAATAGTTAGCTGCAAATACTCTCTACAGCTTGGAGAAAATGATACTGTGTAGACATTAGACTCTTATTTAACTGAAAAGGAAAATGTCTCAATTTGTAAAGGTGTGGAAAAGTATTAAAGTTAAAGGGGACAACAATCAAAGACGGTGTTAGGACATGAGAAGCTGCTGGCTGCCCAGCAGGTGAATACTGGCTCAGAAACAGCTGAATGCAGGTCATGGGCTAATAGGCTGGCCTGCACCTCCACTGCTGAGCCATCAGTGTGCCAGCACACACCTGGTCTGGGAGCTCACGCCTTGCAGGCAGGTAGGAACCCCAGAGGAGAGAAATGGGATGTGCTTGCTGCAGGAACTCCAGTTGCCCCCAGACTTCTAAAGAGAATGCCTTAAAAGGAAACTGAACAATTGTATTCAGGAAACCAGATCAAAGGGTGATAAACTGCCAAGTCTCTGTATCTTGACCAGCTGGAACAGAAGAAACCAGTGGAGGGAATGTTTTCTTAACAACAAGCCAGCTTGCCTTGGGGAGACAGCTCAGGGATTCTATTTGAGCCAGTAAGCTCTGTCTTATTTAAAAGACGTTTCCACAACATGAGATGTTTCCTCGTGTGCCCAAAGACAGATGAGTGTTGCGGTGTATCTACACAATGGAATACTACTCAGTTATAGGAGAAAGATGAACTCTTGTCATTTGTGACAACTTGGATGGAAATGAAGGGGATTTTGCTCAGGGCAATAAGTCAGAAGGAGAAAGACAAACACAGGAATATAAAGAAAGAAAACAAAGGATCAGACTAAACCAAACCAATAATGACCCTAGAAATCTAATTGCAGAATTGAAGCAACCAGAAGACAAGGGAGGGGAAGGAAACACAATGGACTATGGCGGAAGACCTTGGGTGGTTTGATGGTGGGTGGTCTGTGGTAACAACACCTGAAGGGGGTGATCCTCTACCTCTAAATCACATTTGCTATTGTAAACCAATGTTACCTCAATTTAAACAAATTAAAGGTGTTTCCAGAAAATCCCTTTATACTTCCTCTTACATAAATCATAAAAACCAGAGGTACAGTCTCTTTCCAAGCACCAACTACCTGTAACTTATACACCTGCCTGCTCTGAAAGGTTACAGACAGTGTTTTATTAAGCATTTTGTAGTATACAATGCATTTTCCCAGACACTGGAATGTTTAATCCTCTGCATTATCCTGTGAGTTAATTCTAGCCCCACTTTATAGTTAAAGAAACTGAGGCCTGCGATCATCTGACTCTAGACCAGAACTCAGATCAAAGCTTCCTCTAGCTACAGATAACCCTCTACCTGGCAGTGAACCCGGTCTTATCACGGAAAAATGACAATTTACCAATGCATGCCGGTTTTCGGTCCCTGTAGGAAAATGATCTGATTAGATCGTTCTCTCCACAAAGAATATGAGGCTGCCTCAGAGAAGCACATCATGAAAAGAGGTAAAGTCTGACAAATCTACAAGGAAACCAGGGCAGAAAAAGAGACATTTTGGAAGCTAAGAGAAACTGGGACCAACTTTCTCAATATGAATTGGACTCGGCGTGGGGCCTCTGACCCTTTCCCACTCGATCTCTGAAGGCTCTTTGTATTTTTCTGTCTACTGACTGCTCCCTACTTCTCCATTGGAGTGAGTCCCTGATGCTTGATTTTAGCAATTTACCTAAAACTGGCAATAAAAGGTTTTTATGTGCTATGTCGTTTAGAATATAAGGAACAGTTGATTATTAGAATTACAAGAGAAGAGAGCCCTGATTGCAGCAGCGGCAAGTGCGGTCCCCTGCAGAGAGCTGCTCTCTGGGCCACTGGCGCACATTTTGAGAAGGGGGTAAGGGTGGGCGATGGCCACCAACCTCTTGAGAAAAATAGCACATTATGAACTCTCAGTGAAAAAGCAGGAGTGATTTTACTGCAATAAAACATCTCAAAATTGGAATAAACCTGCACAAATTCAAAGTTGCCTCCACGAAATGGAATCAGACCGTAGTGCGTTTACTTTCTGAGAGACAGCTAATGAATACAGGGTTGGACTTTCATGGTTTAAAATTCTATCACTGCATTGAAAAAGGTAGTAGAAAAGCTACTGACTGAATCTCAGAGGAGCATGCGGAGTGGGGTGGGGTGAGGGAGCTGCCATGATTAATTCCTTAGTAAACGTGGAGTTCCACCTGAGGGCATGCTGAGTTTTAAGCCATGAATTCATGTTCATAGAAAAATGTAGCAAAAGCAAGCATTGGCTAGATGAAGTTAGGGCTTTTTTAAAAGCTGGATCTGTATGGCAATGTTACCATCAATCAAAAGGTAAATGCTGATAGCTATAAGATTTAAAAATCACGGTGTGATACTTGATTCTTTTTTTTTTTTTAGTTTCCAAAGTGATTTTCTTTTTTTCTTTAATTTACTTTTATTTAATTTATATCCATTACATTATTATATATCCCCCGTAATTTTCCCACCACCAACTCACCTGTGAACCATAACCATAGTCCCTTGTGCCCTTTTCTCCCCTATTTTGGTCTCTCTTCCTCCCCCTCCCCTGCAGAATATCTCTTATTTGTGGTTGCCTGCTAGTTTTTGTTTTTGTTTTTGATTTGTGTGCTATTTTCTTCTTCTGATTTTTCATTTGGCTCTCTTATATTCCTCTTATAAGTGATACCATTGTATACTTTTCTTTTTCCTTCTGGCTTATTTTGCTGAGCATGATCCCTTCTAGCTCCATCCATGTTGCTGTGAATTGCATTAGTTTATCATTTTTGATTGCTGAGTAGTATTCCATTGTGTACATGTACCACATTATTTGATTCTTGACAACTCTATTAATTGTTTCAAATGACATCTAATTTGAAAACAAGTTGTGGCCATAAATACAATCAATATTCAAAGAAACATAGCAGTTATAGTTCTGTTCCTAATATGCAAAGTTCTTAATACTTCAGGAAACTATAGCAGATCCTTGACTAAGGTAATTTCATTATAACTATGAGGGGGAAAAAATGCCTTCCAGTTGGGGCCACTGATTGGGTAGAGTTTACTCACTCTCCCCACAGTAGAGTTGGTTTGCTTGGGGGACATTTCCTCTTATGTTTCCATCATCCCAGTCTGAGTGAGTGTGAGGGAGTGTGTGCCCCATGATGGAGGGGCATCCTCCTTGCACCCTGGGATTTTGGGATAGGTGCTAGCTATCCGAGATCCGGAACTGGAGTTGGAAAATGAAGGAATGAATGGATGGATGAATGGGATGGAGGGAAATGAGTGAATGAACACAAATCATTATTTAATATTAGAAGTGTTTTAGGTCTTTTAAACTCTTGTTTATCTGGATTAGCCTGTGGTAAACTGCTATTTGTCTTAAAGTGGCAGCTTCCAAGACTTTACTGAAGATATTAAGTAAGGATTTACTATACTGGAGAAGTGAGGCTGGGAGGACTCCCTTGGATATGCTCAGCTCCTGCACGTTAAAATTCCACCTATGCTGTTGCTGCCACCCGTCAGCCTCTGGCTCTAATCCCATAGGCACCCACCTAGTTATTTGAATTAACCACTCATTCTTTCCTTTGTAATATGCATGCCAGTCTTGCTTAGAACACTCTCATGTCCAAAGGCAGGAGTCCTACTTTATAATGGGCCTAGCAAAATAATCTATATGAGCCTTGGCATTTAAAAAAATGTGTTGATTAGTAGAACAAATATTCTTTTTACACTATAAGAAAATGAAATTAAGACTACAGAGTTATCTAAAGTTTTTGGATTTGGATAAAGTGTTTGCTAAGTCAAGATGACATTTTTTAATCCCCAAGTCTGCATATCAGAAACATTCTGATCTCTGATGTATACTTAGAGATGTTTGGAAAAACCAAGCTATGTTATAACCCCTTTTTGTCATTCTTGATTTTTTCCCCTAAAATATATTAACTTAGTTTTCTGTTTTATCATGATAATGATCTAAATCAATGTGATTTTTAGCAATGTCAGAATTCCAGTGTGATAGGGTCACAGTTCACTTACTTTTCAAGCATCTTTTTGAATCCCTGCTTTCCTCCTTGGCAGAAGGCCAGAAAATCTGCCATTTGTTTGTTTTGCTTTTATTTTTTTTTTTTTTAATTTTTCTCATCAGTCTTTCTGGGTGCCATTTTTTTAAGTACTTTTTTTTTTACTTCATTATTGTTAATTTTTGAACAGTATATTTCTCTGATCAAGTGTAGGCTCCATAATTCCCCCACCACCACGTGTGATCATCACCATAGTCCCTTGTGCTCCTCCCTCTCCTATTTTGACTGCTCTACCTCCTGTATGCTTAAGATGTATGGGTGGCTTGCGAGTTTCGTCTTTTTCCTAACCCTTTATTTGGTGTCTCTATATTCTGCATGTAAGTGAAACCAGGTAGCATTTATCTATTCCCTTCTGACTTATGTTGCTTCACATAATCCTTTCAGCTCCATCCACGTTACTGAAAATGGCATGAGTTTATCTTTTTGATTAGTGAATAGTATTCCATTGTGTGTATATAAAACATGTCTTCTTGATCTAGTCATCTGTTCTGGGGCAGATATAATACGTTGTTTCCATAGCTTGGCTATTGTAAACAGTGCTGCAACAAACATAGGAGTGCAAGATGACTTTCAAATAAGTGTTTTGTGTGTGTGCTCTCTGGGTGGATTTCTGGGAGTGGCATCATTGATTCACGTGGTAGAGCCATAGTTAGTATTTTGAAGGTCCTCCGCACAGCTTTCCATAGTGGCTGAATAGTTTTACATTTACACTAGCAGTGTAAGAGGGCGCTTTTTTCACCACATTCTCACCAGCACTTGTTTCTGGTTTTTTGGTTATTTTTTAGATGGGTCATTCTCACAAGTATAAGGTATTTCATTGTGGTTTTGATTTGCATTTCCCTGATAATAAGGACTGTTGAACATAATTTCATGTATCTGTTGGCCATTTGCATTTCTTCCTTGAAGAAGTATCTATTTAACTCTTCTGCTCATTTTTTGATTGGCTTGTTTGCTTTGCTTTTGTTGAGTTGTGTGAGCTCTTTCTAGATCTACAATATCAGTCCCTTATCAGATGTATGGTGTGCAAATATTTACTCTCATTCAGTAGGATGTCTCTTTGTTTGGGTTGCTATCTCTTTCGTTGTACAGAAGCTTTATAGTTTGATGTCCCAGCTGTTTACATTCTCCTTTGGGTAAACTACAGCATAGCACAGCAGTTTAGAGGATGCAAAACACTTTTGCCCTCATGCTCACTCAGAATGGTAGGTAGAACATGTATTGTCAGTGACATTTCACAGGAAAGGAAAAAAGACATTCAGTGGCTTTTCCAGTATCCAATATCCCACAGAGCCTACAAACAACAGCTAAGCCCTTGATGCATTCCATTTGTCTCTTGAAGTCTAATTTTTCAATAAATCCTTAATATTCCAAGTGACTGTATTATAAAAATTCTAGGAATTTTAGAATTTTTGAGGATTTTTTTCCTCAAAAACATTTGATTTGCTTTTTTACAAGACGTCATCACTTATTGCTGCCTCCCCTAATACCTCTTACGCCTATTGTGCAGCCGTTTGACACACTGCTTTATCACTCCCTGGCCTGTCACACATCCTGCAGACCTACTTTTTGCAATGTACATGCATGAATGGTTGACTGGACTCTGCACAAAAGATGCTAAATAATGAAACGTGACATACAAAGGAGGTCAAGATAACCAAACCAAACCACATTGCATTGTTGGCAGACTGTTGCCTGTGTCAGTTTTTATAGTTTTCCAACATAAAGATACAGCACAAAGGTCACTCAGAACAGGAATCATATTCAGCCATGTAAGCTGACTTTGCTAACTGTTTTGCTTGATTTCCTCAAAAATGACAGCTACATGAAAGCTGTCAGTCTGGGGTAGAGTGAGCCTCCAAAAAGGGACGAGTGGGTGAATAACGAGGAATATACAAGGGTGGGGTAGCTTTTAACTTTTCAAGTTCTAGTTTTCTCTTAGCTGTTGGCTCACTCCTTGGCACACAGTAGGCAACTTCCTCCTTTTATGTTTTGCTCAAAGTTTCAAGAAACATATTGGGTTGTCGGAAAAGTCATTACGTATTTTTTTCTGTTTTTCAAGCGAAAATGATTCATGACTTTTCCAATAATCCAACAGAATTCCTTCAGTGGATTTTGGGTTTCAATTTCCGAGTCCAGCAAATAATTGTTATAAGTACAGACTATTTTCAAAAATAACACTCATTAAAAATTTTCATTATTTATCTATTTCCCTGCTTAGGGATTACTGTTTAATGCTAATTTTTGCATAATTGGGGAAATGGTTTTATTTTGAGCTATCTATACATATTTAACACGTTTCTGATATTTCCATTGCCTTCTTCCAATTAGCAAATTTTGACTATAATGGATATGTAACATTTCCAGAAGTGTTACATATATTTACCAGCAGATGCTGTCCACCAGGCCACAATATACTCTTTGTTTTCTTTTTTACCTTTTGACTTTATGCTAGGAGAGGCCAAACTCTTGTTGACGCAATGAGATAAGTACTGGTTCCACTGGAAATAAAATTAACAGAACACTCTGTAAGACAGTGAGTCATTAAATGTTCTGCCACACAGACAAGCTCAAGAGTACTTGTATGAAGCTAATAGTCAAATGATATAAAATACCTGTATCGCCTAAAACTCTGTTTTCTCCTACAAAGCCCAGAAAGTGAGTGCTGATACTCTGGCTGCCCAAGCAGTTAAGCAGAAAGTGCTTTACCAGGTCACTGACCAGAAGGTGAGTCACCCCATAGAAACACACACACACACACACACACACACACACACGCACGCACGCACGCACACCCACACTCCAGCTTGATGGAGTGAAGCCAGCCAGCAAGCTGCAAGGACTGGCTGGCAGCTGAGTGTACTTGAGGTCATCCTTCCTCTCACAACCACCCGCACACACTGGTGGCACTTTTCTTCTCACCTCCTATTAAAGTGATAGGTGGCAGCAGCCCTCCTGCCCGCCTGTGCCTACGCAGGTGTGTGTCCCTCCACCCACCTCCCTTTGCAAAGTAGCAGAGGCAGCTCCTCCCGAGACTGCCCCCCTGAGACTGTGCCAACCTTTCTCTTAAGAAACCCTTTTCCGGGACAGCTCTTTCTGCCCGTTTGTGTCTATGCAAGTCTCCTTTATTCTTCTCTCCCTTTTTATAATAAAACTGCCCTCTGGGATATTAAAAAAAAAAAAAAGTAAAGTGATTGGTAAACACATTTCAGGTCTCATCTGGCTTATAGGACACAGGAAGGCAGGAAGGACCCATGGCTAATTTGTATCTGTGACCCCAGCACCAAAGCCTGATGTCATGTTCGCCATTTGTGATGAGCAAATCTCTGTGGACTAACTGAAGCCTCACATAAAGAACAGTTCTGGGACCTCCCTGGTGGCGCAGTGGTTGGGCGCTGCTCTGTGGAGCTGTTGGTAGTGGCGACGCAAGTTCGATGCCTGGCCGAGGAGATTCCCACATCGCAGGAGTCAGACTCCTGCGTCACCCGCTGCTCCCCTCAGCAGTGTATTTCTGTAGATCTGCCTGTTCTGCTACCCGCTCTGTCTCTGGTGAAGCCTCTCGCTGCCCTACGCCTCTGGCCTATACCCCAGCTTGTATGTATAAATAAAAAATAAATAAATCTTAAAAAAAAAAAAAAGAACAGTTCTTCCAGGGTGTTTCCTATGTACGCACATTTATCAGTGGAAAGTGAGAAGTTTGGGGAGTTACTGTCATGCTACCCCACTTGGAAGAACCTTTATGAATGGGAGATGCAACATCCTTGAATAAAGGGAGACCGTGTATGTTTTTTACTCTATATTTCTCCCTTTCCCTTACGGGGAGACACAAGGATAAGTTTTTTTTTCCCTTGTGATCTGGATTACTTGCTGACATCAAGAAAGCCAAGAGCACTGAGTGCACAAGGAGGAGGCTTATATGTTTCCCAGAAGATCTGTTGGATCTGCAATGACTTAGGCACTGTTAAGTGCGGAGCTCATTTGTCTTCTATTTTAAATCTACTAAAAATAGAGTTTCATATTTTATCCACGTTGTTTCCTCATAATCATATATCAGATGCAAGGGGGCAAATTCTGGTTTTTAATGCATAAGCACAGTTGCTGTTAGATTAATCAGGAGCTGTGTGCACGCATATACCAGCTGAATTTGCTACCACAGAGTCTTTGGTGACTTGATGCTACCTTTGTATATGTCATAAATATTATTCAAGGAGAACAAGTGATTCCAATATAAAACATGAAGAAAAGGAACTAAAAATGTAAACCCATGGTCAAGTATTTGTAGAACAAATTTACCATTCAATCATAGATGAAGTTGAATGTTCTTTTTATTTTGTATCTTCTTAGAGCCTAGGAAATCTCTTTTTTATTGCATTGTTTTTCATTGATATAACATTGGTTTATAACACTGTATGATTTAAAGGCACACATTCACACCTGTTTAGATATGATACTGAAGTAGAAAATGTCAGGTTAACCCGTTGATTAGCTGAAGATGGGACATAGCCTTGACTCTAAGTTTGAGGGAACAACTGATAAGCGATCTCAAGGCCACACTCACCCTGATTCATGCATTCAAGCAGACTGTACCCCTTGTTTTAGTCAATAAATACTTTGTAACCTAGGTGCTCAGGGCTCAGACTTTGGAGAAGGATCTCCTCTGAGCCCACCGGCATAAAGACCTTCCCTCCTTCTCTCTGAGTGATGCCTGCTTCCCTGACAGAATTCTGCCACAATACCACATCTACCATAGCCCTCATAGTCCTCCACCACAGAACCCCTCCCTGCTTTGCTTCCAACCTCCATCCTCCCCCTCTGTTAGCTCCAATTCTACACTCAGATTTTTAGAGTTTGTTTTGGTTTGCTTTTTTCTGATCTTTGCATAGATTTTTTTACATTCCATATATGATTGAGATAATCCAGTATTTGTCTTTGTTCTTTTGACTTATTTTGCTTAATACAATCCCTTCTAGTTCCATCCATATTGTCATAAATGAAAAGAGTTTATCTTTTTTATAGCTGAGCAGTATTCCATCCAGAAATATGTATGTTTGTGTGTGTGTGTGTGTGTGTGTGTACCACATCTTCTTAATTAATGCACTGGTCATTGGGCACTTAGATTGTTTCTATAGCTTGGCTATTATAAATAGTACTGCAGTGAATATAAGAGTTATATATTCCTTCAAATTAGCATTTTTGTATTCTTCAAATAGATACCCTAGAAGTGGAGTTGTTAGATCACATAGTAGATCAGTTTTTACCATTTTGAGATACCTCCATACTGTTTTCTATAGTGGTTGGACCAGTCTACATTCCCATTAACAGTGTCAGAGATTTCCTTTTTCTCCACACCCTCATGAGTACTTGTTGTTTCTGGTCTTTTAATATGGACCATTCTCACAGATGAGATGATAATAATATCCCATTATCATTTTGATTTGCATTTAGGAAATGAGTCTTATATAATCTTGTTAAAAAGCAAAGGATTTGCCAAGACTTCTGGGAAAAAATTATTTTAAGTTGGGAATAGCAAATACTCGCTCTACCACATACATATGGACATATATTGTTTACCAGTCTTTTCTATTGAATCTTAGAATCCTAACAGTGTTCTAAGAAATCACTAGTTAAAAATTTATCTGGGTGCTTAAGATAAAACCTATAGAAATCCTATACTGTCAAAATATTAACAAATAAATATAAATTCATAAATAAAAACATAAAATCTATTTGCTGTTTTTGTTCTAGACCAGCCCTTAGTCTTTTTGAATCAGAAACACTTGTGAAAATTCAAAAAAAAGTCAACTTATCCAGAAAAATTCACATAAGCAAAACAGGTTCTATACCACTTCAGGAAATTTTGACATTCTTCCCAGCTTATCTGTTAAATTTTTTGAGATCCATCAACTCATGGGAATACTCTGCTCTAGACCCTGTATTTTCTAAGAAAATTCAGGAAATAATGCACAGTCTGTATCATGACAAGGACTTGACTGCTCACCTTCCTCCTCAAAGAACCTCTCCTATCTCCTCTGCTTCCAAAATATATCTGTACATAACATATATTTATAACACTTAATATTTAATGAATATTCATATATTTATTATCTTATGTATTTGCCTAAATATCTAAAATTTACAACAGTTTCTTTCTCTCCAAGTTGTGGCCAGTCAAAATATGAGTCAAATTCTCCAAAAGTCCATGGGAGTATTTGAGCTCTGATATTTTCTTTTTTTTTTTTTTTTTTTTTTACATACAAGCTGGGGTACAGGCCAGAGGCGTGGGGCGGCGAGAGGGCTCACCAGAGGCAGAGCGGGGAGCAGAACAGGCAGATGAGAAGCACACTGCTGAGGGGAGCAGCAGGTGAGGCAGGAGAGGTCTGCCCCACCATGTGAGATTCTCCCCGGCCAGGCGTCGAACTCGCGTCGCCGCTGCCGACAGCTCCACAGCGCAGCGCCCAACCGCTGCGCCACCGGGGAGGCCCTGAGCTCTGATATTTTCTGAGGCACCTCCTCCAGAGTCTCATCAGGGTGGAGGAAACTATGTGGGTGGAACACACAATATATCTGTGACTTTAGAATGGTAATTGTAAATGGTCAGATACGAACTCTTCATGGATATTAAAAATCCAATTTTTCATTGTTTAAAATGCCAGTTAATGTTGTTTCTTAAAAAATGCAAAGTAGGTGTTATCCTGGATTCAGTTTTGTCATTTAAAAGCATCACAAGTGCTATGAAAAAATTCACCTGTTTTCATCTTGAGACTTTCATAAGACCTCGGACCATGTCCTTGATACAGAGGTGCTAATTAATCCATTGGTAATTTATAGACTAACAAGCAAGCTGAGAGTCTATAAGAAGCAGATGTAACAGCATTAGAGTACACTGGTCAACAGTGAGATCGTTGCTGACTTAAAATGGCCCTAATCTGTAATATCTTGGTGTGCTGATCATGAATATAACCCTGAAATTTTTTATTGGCTCTCGTTTTGAAGATATTTCATATAATTCATTTTACATGTTTCACTGTGTAAATTTATCCAGTAAGACTGCAGCAACATCCTAAATCAGCCTAGAATGATGTAAATCTGCATTGCATTGCATAATACCATCATGCAAACATTATTCAGAGGTGATTGCATCATTTTCTGATGCAATGCAATATTACTGCCAGGCGGCTACTGAAGTAAGCTGACATCAGCAGTGCACTATAGAAAGCCCTGTCAGAAAGGTTGAGCACTGAAAATATTTCAGACTTTGTGAGCAACAGTTTAAGCTACTGTTCCATAGAACCGTTATTATTTTATCCATTTAGGCACAATACAGAACAACCATGCCTCGAATGTGCGTTAATAGCATGGACAATATCTGCTCTATTTGTGGGGAAGTGACATTTGCCAACCAGAAGAAAAGTATCACTTCTCAAGTGAAGAAGGTTTATCATCTTTACTTCGGATGCAAGGTTGGTGACCAAGACAAGCCTTGGGCCCCACATATATGCTGTGCTACATGTACAACACAGCTTTCACAGTGGTTAAATGGCAAAAGACCATCAATGCCGTTTACAGTCCCCATGGTGTAGAGAGGGCCAAGCAACCACATAAAAGACAGTTACTTCTGCTTGGTTCCTCCTCTTTCTGGTGGAATAACGAAGCGAAAGAGTCATGAATAGTCTACCCAAACATTCCATCTGCATTGAGACCATTTCCACATGGTGAGGGATTTCCTATTCCAGAATCTCCAGCAGAATATTTCCTTGATTCATCTGATGAAGACAAGGGTGAGCCGACCTGTTCTCCTCCTGTTCCATCAGCATGCAGGGTTATCCAGATTTTCACTGTGGTGAAAATACAGATCAACCCCACACAGACTAACACAGGAGGAACTAAATGACCTTGTTCGTAATTTGGACTTACCCAAGAACAAGGCAGACAAACTAGGTTTGATGAAGAATTTCGTAAAAGCCATGGACTGGACCTCGCCAGCTTCAGATACCTGCATGAAAAACTTCCTCAAGTCAGCGAAGCAAAGATTAAAGAGGGAGATTTTGTGGGTCCTCAGATTCGAGAGCTCTTCAAAGATGACCGGTTCAGGGTGATGCGAAACAAGCATGGAATGCTTTTCACCTAGTGTCTTCAAACTTTCTTGGGAATGTTAGGGCAGAAAACGACAAGAAACTAGTAGAAGACATGCTGATGTAGTATCATAAACTTGGCAGCAATATGTCTCTAAAGATGCACTTCCTTCATTCCCATCTGGATTTCTTCCCTGAAAACTGTGGTATGGTTAGTGATGAACATGGCGAACGTTTTCATCAAGATACCACATCAATGGCACAAAGATATCAGGGAAAATGGTCCACTACAATGCTGGCTGACTACTGCTGGACACTCCCCAGAGATGCTCCTGAACAGCTGTGTAAGAGACAAGCGAAGAAATCTAAGAAGTAGTCTACATGACTTGAATTTTTACAGGTTTTAACCATAGGCCTATTACTATTGGCATGCATTTCATGATGTAAACATCAATTTACTGCAGATTACAAAAAAGAACTAGAGCCAAAATTAGAAATTGACTGTCATATTCGTGTTGAGAACATACAAATTGATAGGAAATGACTAATTTTATTTCAGTGATATGATTTTTGTAAAAATTTGTTGATCAGTGTTATTAGAATGTAAACTCTGCCCTGATGGCTCAATCAAATACTGATGTTCTTCCTTATTACTAGTTTCATGACCAAAATGCTCTGGTAAATTTCATCTCTATTAAATGTCACATGACATGCAATATTAAGTTTTTAGGTTCCTATTAAAAACCTTGACCTTGTTATTTATTGGGTATCCACCAAATTATGCAGTCTCCAGTTGTATATTCTATTTTTCTTTCTTTCTTAGTATTTTTCTTTATCCATCTTCACTCCGAGTCTTCTTTGTAATCCCTCTTTCTGTTCTAAGAGTCTCTCTCTCTCTTTTCTCCATATGTTTTGTTCCTTCACCAAAGCAATACAACTGACAATATGGTAGGACAAAAATCACTATGATTATTGAAATCCCCTGTGAGTTTCTTTTGGCCTATTCAGCCCTTTGAAGCTGTCTGCATTTCCTGACAGGTAATCCCTTTGTCGTACGGAAGGAACAACACAGGAGAATCCAGAGATTCTTAAATCCAGAGATGTTTTAAAATTAATATTTGATTCCAGATGAATTTTTAAACAATTCTAGAGGCGAGCACAGTATTAAAAACCAAAGCATATGTGATTTAAGAGCCAGATTTTTTTTTCTTTTGAAAGAGAGACAAGAGGGTTATTGAATTATAAATACTTGACTTGCAAATCCAAGGACAAAGATTTAAGTTGCCAGGCAAAAGGTTATATAAAAACAATAGAGTTAAAACAATGCAGGACGATTTAAGAGCAACGTCCCTGTAAAAAACTAAGATAAAATTGGGAGGACCTTAAATAAAGATAGACATATGGACCAATGGAATAGAACTGAGTACAAAAGTAAATCCATAAATCCACAGCCAACCGATGTGGTACTGAAGTGCCAAGTCCATTGGAGAAGAAGTCTCCTCAACAAATAGTGCTGGAACAACTCAATTTTAACTTGTAAAAGATTGATATTGACCCTCTGTCATGCCATATGCAAAAATTAACACGCATTGACTCAATGACTAAATGTCAAACTGAAATAATAAAATCATTTGAAGAAAATATAGGGCAAATCTTAAGACTTTGAATTTGGCAAAGTATTTTGTTATAACATAGAAGACATATATGAGAATTAGTCCATCGTGCCTCACATGCTATCTTGGATGGTGTCAGAGACTGAAGCCAATGGAAATTGCAATTCTCCATGGAAACCAGCATGTACAAATGCCTACACATTGGACCAGACCCCTCTCCAGCACACCAAGTCCTTCTCCCTTTATCTTATGACAATGCATAAACATTTTTCTTCTCCTTTGGAAGAGAAATAGAAAAGAGTGGGTAAGGAGAAACCTGAATTTAAACAAGCATCCAAAATACTATAAATCTCCTGGAAAAGACTAAATAATTTTAGTAATAAGCACTGAACAAAGTCTAGGCTTGGCAGAGAAATGCTGAAGAGTAGTTAAGAGTTTTATTGTATTTTTTTAAATATACTTTGTATTATTTTTTTAATTGAGATAATGTTGGCTTACAACACTGTGCATGACTCAGAGGCCCAGGTTCACGCCTCTTCAGATGTGTGCTACCACACCACACCCACCACTGAACACTCATCATCTTCCACACAGTCTATTAAGCCTCCTCCCCTCTTCTCCCCCTCCCCCTCTGCTGACTTCAGTTCTACAATCAGATTTATGATATGTTAATGTCTTTTTGTTTTACCTGTGGAAATACTGTGAGATATGATACAGATCTTTGCAGGATTATGAGATTTCGAGAAACCAGAGAGGGACAGATGGGCAAATTGTTCCAAGGCTTGACTGTCACTCATTTCCAATTTGACCTGCACGACTGGGACTCAGCACTGGGGGTCACAGCTCGGCAGAGAGGAAGGCATTTGGCCAGAGAACCAGGAGAACCATGTACCACCTTTCTAAAAAGGCTGCTGTTATTCCTTTCTTCTTTCCTTCTCATCAGGAAGCTCTTCCTACTTTCATGCCTTAGCCAACTAGGAAAAATATCAAACACAGGAGGACCTTCAGGAAAATAATGCTTCTAGCTGAGAGAGGTAAGAACTTCACCAAATTAGTTTCCATGTGATACCCTAGTGTTGGGACAGAAGATGATACAGGTCCACATGTTGCCCCATGTGTGACAGTACACATCTGCAAAAGGAGATTCTGGACTGGTACCCCAGTCCCAGTTTCTTGAGGGGATAATATCTGGAATTCTGGGGGGAGGGAAAGGAAGAGAATGCTCATTGCAGGGAGAAAAAAGTTAGAGTTAAATGTGGAGAGAGAAAATTCTGTGAAAACCAAGACATTCCTTTTCAGCGTTTGGCCGATTGTCCTACAAACTTTTGCCCATTGAAACATTTGGCACCTGTTTCTTTGGTAGAGAGATAAAGCTGAGAACTTGTCAACTGAGCTTGTAAAAAATTTTGGAAGTCAGAGCAAAAACAATCATTCTGAAAGTAAAGATGTTTTTGATTTGCAAAAATCAGCATTTTTTTAAGAAAAAAGGTTTTTATGTTTCCTAAGCTTGGTTAAAAATAAGTACATAAATAAATAAGCAAAAAAACATGAAGAACCACAATCCTGAATGACTCATAGAACAGAGGTTGGAAGGACATTTGTCTCTTCTGTTTTCCAAGCTCCAAAAAGGAAAAAGATTTCTGGGTCAGTAGAAAGAGAGTGTTCAGAAATGAAGAGGAAAGAAATTAAGTCTTGCATGGTTTTCTAAGAACAGAGACCTGCTTCCAGGGACCTCAAAAGAGCTAATTACTAGTATCTCAGAAATGAGAAGGCATGTGCCACCTTTACCCAAAATGTAACCTAGGGTCTGCAGAATCCATGAAGGAGACACCATCCATATATCATGGCCCCAGAGCAGTAAAATGGCCACTGATGACTAAGCCATCTAGCAAGCCCGTGAGGAGGAAGTAGCTAAAGTAGGGAATGGGTCTAGCAGTTTAAATGAGGAAACGTCAGAGCACTTGGACTGGAAACCAGGAAGTGGGCACATCAGGAGCAGGGCCAAAAGGCAGCAAGAGAACTAGTGCCCAGGACATTCGCGGAGCAAACGTCCCTCTACACTAAAGCCCAGGTCCTGCAGAACAGCTCGGGAACTTAAACACAATCCATTAAGAGGGAGCAAGAAAAACCCTGATTTGACTGTGTGTGTGTGTGTGTGTGTGTGTGTGTGTGTGTGTACAGAATAATCATTAATAATCATTAATTTGTACTTTGACCAAATTTACCTGCATGTGAACAAATTTACTTGTCAGCTGATGGCAATGGCGCCTTATGAAAAAACTCAGACTTTGTAGAATTCTTGTTTTTCCCTACAAGATTCCCACCAATTACACATGACTTCTGACCCTGATTACATTTCAGCTGAGATCACACTTGGATAATTTCGGTCAGAATTTTGTGTTGGCTCCACTTGCAATCTCTTGGCCTACTTCCCCAAATGGCTCACTATCGATTGTGTTTGGATTCCACTCACTCAATTTTGTGAGCTATTGCTACAAACTAACAGAGTCACTCAATGCATTGCAGTTGGGTTTAGAACTTTTGAGTAAAGATATCAAACAAATATGCCTGTGGACAAGAACGTGTCAGTGGCAGGGAAGAGTCCTTCCCAGGTATGCTAAGGAGACAAGAACCACGTTCCTTTTCCTGTTTTTTAAACACTGCTATAGTGTCTAACACAATAAAATTGCACATTTTAGCTGCTCAATTAATAGTTATATATGGAATTGGATTGAAAGAAATAGAATTTATATAACTTGGTACAATTCATTTTATAAATTGGTATAAATGTGGCTTGCTTTCATTGTTTTTGTTTTCATTTTTTTTTTGTCATACAACTAGTTCTTATGAATAATTTATCTTCCCCCAAGCTCATCAAATGTGTAAATGAGTAAATGATATGTGGGGAGTAAAATTAAATAAATATTGCATATAACTACGTACAACTACAGGAGGGGGGGGCTTTGCTCGACTCCCCCTAACAATGTATGAATGACTGCTGTGTTCTCTAAGCAGTTTAGTTCATTGATGTTCTTTTCATCTTTGCTCCCTCAGATTTTTCTGAGTTTTCTGAGATGTGCTTAACATTCAGACATGGCTGTGGTAGTAGGTAAAGAATATAGCTTAGGAGGCCCTGTGTTCCAGGTTTGCTTCACTCATAGCATGGACTCCAGAAAGTTGCTCAATGTCTTCACACTTTGGGCCCTTTATGTATAAAACAAGAATAGTACTACCTCATTAGGTTGCTGAAGATATTTAATTAATTTTTTTAAATGCTTACCAGTTTCATCTGTGAAGAGCATGCAAGGTAGCCATTCAATAGCTGCAGGCTCTTATGATTTAAATATGTAAAAATACAATGACCATTGCTATTCTTTAAATGCCCATGGGGAAAAAGGTTTGACTCATGTACCTTTTCTTGAATATATGATGTGGAAAAAAGTCATCTTTTTCCTGTTATCATATATGATATTCTAGTCTGTATTTCTACACATACAGTATACTATAGCTAAAAGGGATGTGTTCATATTCCTGGTAATTACTAGCCATTCCCAAAGGCATACAGAAATCATTAGTCATCACATTGTCATCAAGTAGTCATTCATCCAGCGAGTCTCTGCCGGTCTGAGTGCCAGGCTGTGCCTCTGAAGTGAACAGATGGGCTCCCAGTCCTCCAGTGGCTTCAAATGAAAATGTCCAACACCACACAACTGCACACAGAAACAACTGAACAAACACTGAAGGAACAAACAAATTTAAAAAACAAGATGAGTAGGAAGCGTATTAGCAACGTATAAGCATAGGGCTCTGTGAAGAAAGGTTATCTTCTAAGTAGGTAGGCTTGTAAGAAATAAAACATCTTAGCATTCCTTCAGTTAGTTTAGAAAATATACGAGGAACAAAACCTGTGTGATTTGACTCTACTGAACTCCCTTTAATCTCCACATTTCAGTTCCAAATGCATTATGGACACTCAAGAAACACATAAAGAAATATTAAAGAGTCAGCCATACAGCTGGATCACAAATCATTTAGGAATGCATATTGGGTTTTATATCTTTTTTCTGGGAAAGTGTTGAAAACTACGTAAAACATTATACCAATATAAAGCATTATTATTTTTATTATTTCATGAAATTCAGCAATCTATATGCACATGCCAGGGGCTAAGAATGGTTTTACATTCCAGAAACAGCCACAGATGCTATTATTGCCTGTTTCTTTGCATGCATATCTCTGAGGTTGGCCTCATTTCTTAAATGTGGCAGCTATACAATGGCAAAGAGACTTTATTAAAAGTAAATTTCATTCAGTTCTCCAGATGTTCTTGTTACACGACCTCAAAAATGGAGTGATTGATTAACTGAACCGCCCTTTGTATTTGATTTTTTTCATTGTGTGTCACAGATTTACATTCAGTCTGACAACTGCATCAGCACTTTACTCTGCAAGAATTCGATTTTGTCCACTTACACTGAAATGGTAGTGTGACACTGTCCCATTTGGTTAGATGCCTGTTTGAAACATAAAGATCACCAAAAAACAACATTTTTCTCATATTCTGAGTAAACTAGTTTACCAAAAGAGTTTGATAGATGTCCATCATTTTTTAGGCAACCTAAAACTAGAAACAGATTCATTGATTCATCTTTCTCCCCCACTTCCTGTGATGGATTAGGGTTCCATCCTCATTTAACCATTGTGTAGACATTGTCCTATTTTAAAAATCACATCATCCCTGCATTAGACTTTTGCTTTGGTTTTATAATTTTAAGAAGTAGTTTGTTGTAGCATTTTAAAGTATAAACACTGAAATCAGACCAATGGATTCAAACCTGACTCCACCACTGATTTACTATCAAATAAGTAGTGTTCTCATCTATAAAATGGAGGTTACCATCGTCTTAGTAGTTAATGTGTTTTACAAGTTAGAATGTACCAAGCCCAAAATATGTACTACACAAGGGTCAGTCCTCAAATTCTCCTCTTTTTGGGCATCCTCCTTCCTGAATTCAATTCTCTCTCCAAAACAAATCTGACCACGCTTTCCAGCTCAGAAGCCTGTGAAGGCTACTTCTGTCCATAATGTCACTCAAACCTTTCACTTCCTTACCCCAAGGTACATTCTGGCCTTCTCCCACCACATTCCCTGAGCTTCAGTCCTAGCACACTTCACCATATTTTATATCCCCCTGTACTTCATGTCTCCTAGGTTTGCTCACATTATTCCCCTTGATTAAAACACCCTTTCTTATTCTCTCCCCAGCCATAGTTTATGCTGCCTTCAAGGCTCTATTCAAATGGCAAGTTATTAGTGAAATCTCCTGAAACAACCCAAGCAGAAAGAATTGTTCCCACGTGAGCTCTGCACAGGATCTTGTTCTGACATGAGTGTGGGATCATCCTTTTACAGAATCTTATAATTTGTTTATGAAACTTTTCATCCTTAGGTTGGCAGTCCTCAATACAAGGATCATATCTCAGTGAGGTGGACAGTCTAGAATAGGGCCTGCGAATTCTAGAAGCCAAATAAATGTATTCACTATCACATGGAGCAGGCATTTGTTGAATGAATAATAACCCCTTATCAGAAATTCACTTCTTTCACAAGATTCAAGTTGAATCGTAATTCCTTCAAAAAACAATTCCTTTCCATTTGCCTCAGCTCAAATGACTTTGCCCACTTGGAATTTCTATCATTTATTCTATCTGTCATTCATCTGACATTTATAATATGCTGCATTGTGATTTTGATTGCTTTTTTTATGTATCTGTAACTCAGGTGTCAGCTAGAGCCTCTTTACCATTAAGATCTAAGTATATCGCAAACCACACTCCTATCAGTCTTTAATACCACAAGTCTCTGGTAAATTTTGGGAATGGGGGACAAAGAAGGAACTTTTATGTCTATAACCATTTTGGCTCTGAAAATTTCTTTTGTGCAATTAATTCAGTGTAGGGATCATTTTTCACTCCTGTATTTTCTGTTCCTGTTCTGACCCTGGTCAATCTAGAAGTAGAACTCAGCCCTTCCCTTGATGTCTACAAAGTAAAACCAACCAATGATAATAAGCAAGTAAACCCCACTGGTACAAAATTTTAAGTAAATCATAGACTTAACCAAAAGTTTGGAAAACAGAAGAGATTTATATCACAATCACAGAAATATCTAGCAAGTTGCTACTTTTTATACCATATTCATCTTTTAAACACACACACACACACACACACACACACACAGTGTGTACACCTTATAGTTACAGATCTGCATTGAACAGTTAGCACTAAATAACTGGGGAGACAGAGCAGGGGTCTCCATCACAAAAACCTAACAAAGCCAATCAATTAAAATTAAAATCTAGAGATTCATTTTGGGGTTTCACTGGCCACTTCTCCCTGTGTAGCACCCTCGATTTCCTTCACTTCATTGACTTCTTTCCCGCCCCTCTCACCCAAATCCTTCTGTCATCCTCAGTTCCTCCTACCTTCCTTTTGGAAAGCCTTCTATAAACTCCTTTTTTCATTTGTTTAATAGAGCAATTCAAATGCTTCTTGTCCTTATTATTAAAATCTGCATCAGGCCTATATTTGCAGATGCAAATCCACCAAATAAGATGGCCTCTCATTTAATAAGATTTATTTTCCTTAGGAAACTACTGGATTTTAACCCAAGATTTGGCTGTCTTCCTATATCTTTGTGCTTTGTTCTGCTGACTAGGTTGTAATTCCTTTCAAGATTGAGCCAAACTTAAAATACTCAGATCACTCAAACTTTAGTATCTGTAAAATCATTCATTCATCTAATCAATAAATGTTTATTGAGCAGCTGCTGTGTACAGGGCATTACAAAATAAACAATCATCACTATTAGCCTCAAAATATTCCCAAGAGGAGAGTCTACACATTTGAACAGGCTCACAATACACCCTGGAAAGTGCCATAGATTTCAATGCAGACTTGATTCTGTAGCACCACAGAGGGGAGTCTCTTCCTGGTTCTCAACCTTATCTCCTCTCCCACATTTCTGAGTGACTTTCTCTCTTCCAAACCAAAGCAGTCTTTCTTCACACTGGAAATGCTTACACTCCATGGAAGCAAGAGGGTGAGAAGCCCCATTTTCCCTTTAAAGATAAAGCAGAATAGAAGTGTGCTGGAGCAATGGAATTTTCCAAAAGACCGGCAAAAACACCAGTAATTCTCATCCACCTGCTCAGGAGTGTGCCCTTGGAGAGTCACGGGTGTAAAACTTTTAAGATACAATTAAATTAGAAGACAATTTTTCAAAGACACATGAATTCCATACACTGAGATGAGCTGGGCATGTCTGTGTAAGTGCCAGTAATGAGTGAATGTATCTGCTTGGCCAGCCCTGTGCCATTGCTAGGCTCACCAGCAGAAAGGCGTAAACAACTCACTGCAGGTCTGTTTGTAATGGCAGTGTAATGAGGTCCCCGGGGGTCCTGAGCTGAAAATGACTTGAGATTTCTCTTGGAGAATATACTCCAGTTGCTATGAGTTTGGTTTTATGCAATGCTCAGAATGAAAGACAAAATCATTTCATAGTGATTTTTTTTTCCCCCAAATGGAAGTACAGTCGTTTGGCTATTTTTAGATCATTGTTCTAAATTCCAAATACTGTTTTATTATGTCTTTTTCAAATAGAACCAGACATATGTTGCAAGTTATTTGTTAAATCCTGTCTCAAAAAAAAAAAAAAAATACCCACCAGCAATAAGCATATATTCTCCAGAGAACAATTTACTTTCAGACTGAAATTACCTGATAAAACCATTCAACTCATCCTAGCAGAAATTTGTTTCTTTTTAGAATATATTCCTCTGCTTTATGAAGTAAAGATCAGAAGAGAGACTAGAGTAAAAAATGCAATACAAACACAGAAACCCCTTTGACCATTAAAAGATGGAACAAGATACAAATGGCAAAGATTCTTTTCCTTGAAAGAATGTTAAGAATCTGCCAGGACCTATTTATCTATATATCTATATCTGTATCTGTATCTATATCTATATCTATATCTATATCTATCAATTGATAGATACATTTATCTGTACTAGAGACCACTCAGGCCCTCTGCTTGGGTTTCTAACAGGCCACTTACATGTACTAACTCAAAGAAGAACAAGCACCAAGATAAATTTAGTAGAACATATGTGTATGGACACTCATTAATGCATGCCCAGTCTTGTAGAGCCAAAGCAACACTTAAATTTTATTACAAATATTAATAATTGCTCTGAAATATGCAGCCCCTTCAGTCTGTGCCATACATGGACACTGAAGTGAAGAACTGAATCAATATTGCAAGCAGCCCAACCACTGAAGGATTTTTATCTGCCCTAGCCAGTGGCAAGGAAGAGGAAAATGTAACCTACTGTTCACTTTCCCTGGAATATTTACCCCAAACCCCTGCCCATGAGTTTCACCTATTTTTTGGAAGTAGGTGAAATTAGCATTTAGGGAGAAGAAGGTGAAATAAGGTGTAACTTGTTTCTAAGTTTGTCTCTGGACCTTGGTCACGATCTCACATATTGTAGTAATATCTAGGCAGAGCTTCGGACCAAATTGAAATAGTGAAAAGTAGAGACCAGGTCCCTAAACATAGCTTTCCACTAGTCTAAATAAGTTGGCTCCCTCTGCCCTGTCCTGCCCACAACAGGAAACAAACACAGTGTACATCACCCAGTTCCGTGATGAGCTCCACTCTTCAAGGCAACCAGCCCAGCTGTGCTACAAGATACAAACAGGTCTCAAATGCGATAGGTTGGAATTGAAACAGTTCTCACTCCTATAATATCAGAGAAAATGAAACATCTTCCAGTACTAATGGCAGCTTAGATTTATTGGCACTCGGCAGTTATTTGTATTAGTTTATTGAAACCACACAACAACCGCATAAGGCATGTACTATCACTGGTACTCAATCCCATATTCAAAACTCCTAGAGCTAAATGGGTCTTGAAATTTGGATTATTTTTTCAAATTTTAAAAAGCAAAAAGTGTATGTGTGCCATATAAGGCAGAGAATGCACAGGTCCTGTAGAAGCAACCCTGTATTCAAACAAGTTAATGGTTTACAGTGGCTCTAACTATTCATGTTAAGTTGGAAAAATGGATTCCATAAATAGCTGATCTTAATACAAATCAGGTCAGATTTTTCTACCAAATAGTTTGTATGAAATTTACAAAATCTTTTTTTTAAAGATTTATATATTTATGCATACAAGCTGGGGTACAGGCCAGAGGCGTGGGGCGGCAAGAGGGTTCACCAAAGACAGAGAGGGGAGGAGAACAGGCAGATCAACAGAAATACACTACTGAGGGGAGCAGTGGGTAAGGCAGGAGAGGTCTGCCATGCCAGTGGGAATCTCCCTAGCTGGGTATCTAACTCGTATCGCTGCTGCCAACAGCTCCACAGCGCAGTGTTTAACCACTGCGCCACCAGGGAGGCCCAAAATTTACAAAATCTTGAAGTTTTCAAAGCCTTTGGATTTTTGAATGTATGGCTAAGAGACTGAGCCCATAGGAATCATCCCTGCACAAGTATGGAAGCTAAGGCAGGGAAAGGTTCAGGTCACAAATTCTCCTTGGTCAATCAAGAAGAGAGCACTAAAATTTTAACTCCCATTTGATAGAGTCACCAGTGCGTAGCCATTCACTCAGCAAATATTTATTAAACTACTACTAAAGTACAGAGACTAGCAATATAGCAATGAGCAAGAGGGACACAGCCCCTCCCTCCTGGAATTCACACTTCAGTGGGGACAAATACAAATATGTAGTATCTAGGCAGCGGTGAGTGCTAGAGGTGCTGCAGTGACTATGCTTCAGACCTGGTCTTTCTATCCCCAGGTATAACTATAGCCCATTCTCAGGCAATGGGGATCAAACAGCATGGTTTGCTCCTCAGTGCCCTGGAGAAACTGAAATGGTCAAAGGACATTCTTTGCGATTTAGGAAACAAAGCTATCCAATGGATGAATCCCTCCCTTAGGCAACGATTTCAAATGCACCAAGACCAAGGTTGCAAGCTGTGGATTAGATTAGATGTAATAGTGCAACGGGTCACTTGCCACTCCACTTCTTGATTCCCAGATTGTATACTCTAGCTGTGGGGAAATGGCCCAAACATTACTAATACGAGGTATATACTTAGCTTCCTATAGGATAGCACTAAACATCACAGAATGTCATCTTCAAGGTGATAGTGTAACACAGCTTTTAGTAGATCTTCAACTACTTTTGGAAGTGTGAAGACCAGTGAATTTCATGGACCAGGGTTCATTGTGGTACCTCTTTACCTATAAACTAAGTTTTTTTGGTTCAAGGTGATATAAGGACCACTATACATATTGTGGTTTTTATTCAGTGGTAGATGGTAGTCCTGAAAGAAGAAATGTGGGAAGAGAAGGGAAATCTGTAAGCAGAATATGACTCTTGGAAGTGTGGCTTTCCCCTCCATGATGGTAAGAAACTAACAACTTACCAACTTTGAGTCACTCACTGCCCTCCAGAAGAATGGGACGATATTGAGAACAAAGTGTTGGTCTTTGCTATAGAGAGGTTGGACATTTGGCTGTAGTCATAATCAAGTTTGAGTTGGTAAGGGGGATGGATGTTCTCTTTTGAGTCTATGCATAACATCTATCCCGGGTTCCTTGCCCATTTTGTAAATGAGTCTTTTGAGCAAGAACCATGTTGGTTAGTAAATGAAGCTGACATTTGTAGCACAGGTCATCTTGCCATCTCAGTACTCAGAGCCTATATTGCTTAGGCATTTACCCTTTTCCATATATTCGTTACAAACCTTCCAATTCTCTGTGTTAGCAAGCACAGGACAATGCGGATTTATACTCCAGGCTGCATTTCCCTCTAAGGAGAGCCCTCCACCAGATGTGCTCTAAACTTCTCCCTTCACCACTAACTGTAAAAATACTTTAGCCCTCCACTACAACTGGCACCAATATATTATATATGATCACATGTAAACCAGACTTTCCATTTTCCTCTACCATTAATTGGTCATAGGGAACTCCCCATAGAGGCTGTAAATGAGTTGCAGACAGGCTAGTAAAAGAGAAAATGATGATACCATGAGAGCTGGAACCCCCTTTTCATCAAATCTCTGTGTCGTCTGGATCTGCTCAGACCCAGATCCACTTTTACGTGTTGATGGATTGTTTCATGCAATTTATATGGTAGATCAGAACATCCAGGACTTGATGGGTTCCTTAGTTTTTAATGGTCACTTGGAGTATCAAGGTCAGCTATTCCATCTCTTTGAGAATTCTATAGCAAAACAATTGACTTCTCACACAGGGAATATTGGCAACTGAAAAGGTCATAGGTTCACTCTAATATCCTAGGGCCTGAGCACCAATGCACGGTGATCATACTATTGAAGTTTACAAAGGCTGTATATGTATCAATGATCATTAGGCCCAAATGATAAAGCAATTCTTACCACAACTTGAAGTACTTGGGGTTTAATAAAGCCATTCTCTCCACCGCTCTATGTGTTTGAAATTCTCACGTAATAGAAACTTTTTTTAAAAAGATTTATTTATTTATTTATGAGCTGGAATATAGGGCAGAGGTGTGGGGGTGAGAGGATTCACCAAAGACAGAGTGGGTAGCAGAACAGGTGGACTGACTGAAATACACTGCTGAGGGGAGCAGTGGGCGAGACAGGAGAGGTCTGCTGCGCCATGTGGGTCAGCTCCCTGGCCGGGGATTGAACTCAAGCTGCAGTGGCTGCCATTAGGCTTCATAGTGCCAAGCCCCAACCCCTTGTGCCACCAGGGAGGACCCATAATAGCAATTTGCTTTAAAAAAAAAAAAAAAAAGTCTCCATCTACCTAAGCTACTCAAGCCCTCATACAGACCGGTAGGTCACAATGGCATAATAAGTACTTAATGAGCAACTGCAACCCAGGGTCAGTATCTTATAACATAATGAAGGTTTGGAAAATTCCCAATACACTGTTGTCCTATAACAGCATTTGGGAAACACTTAGAAAAAGATTTACAGTACTTTTGTGGCTGTGTGGCAGGGTACATCCTAACTTCTCAATCACCCCTTCCGTTCTGAATTTGCTTAAGTTTAGCATTAATGAGAGCCTGAGAATTTCCCTATGGAGAGTCTAGTCATGTTTGTGCCCATTCTCCACCCTCTACCTTCTCCTCTGATAAATTTAATTCTACAGAGTTCAGGGTTTGTTACTGAATTGGTTTAGATTGACCCTTGTTTTGTTTCTTTATAGTCCACCTAAAAGTGAAACAATGAGATATTTGTCTTTCTTCTCTTAAGTGCTCTCTAGGTTTCTGTCCATCTAAAATAAGTGAAAATCGGGCCTCCCTGGTGGTGCAAGGGGTTAAGTCTTAGCACTCTGAAGCTATCTGCAGCCTCTGCAGCAGCAGACCTCTCGTGTCTAGTCCGCTGCTCCCCTCAGCAGTATATTTCAGTCTGTCTGTTCGGCTCCCCACTCTGTCTCTGGTGAATCCTCTCACCCCCAAACCTCTGCCCTATACCCCAGCTCTTGTATGCATAAATAAATAAACTAAATTTTTTAAAATTTGTGAAAATCTTGCCATTTGTACAATATGTCTGGACTTTGAGGGTACTATGTAAGAGAAGTTAGTCAGAGAAAGACCAACACCATATGAGTTTACTTATATGTGGTATATAAAGAAACAGAGCAAATGAACAAAACAAAAGCAAACTCTTAGATACAGAGAACAGACTGGTTGTCACCAGAAGGAAAGGGGGTTTGGAAGTGGATGAATTGGCTGATGGTAGACAGAAACGAGACGTGTGGTGGTGATTCTGGTGTATAGAGCATATACAGATGTCGAATTATACTAGTGCATTCCTAAAAAGCCATGGCAGCAATTTTAGTCTACTCACTGTCTCCCCCTCCAAGTGAATATACAAGTTTTCCCCTGTGCTTTGCTGTAATTTCACTCTCCTCCTGGGTCGGGAGGCCTGGCTAGAATAGGCATTCATTCCCTGGCCAGGCAACTGCCTGTGGGAATACCATTGAATGGCCTCAGTGAAAAAAAACAAAGGGTTCTTTTCTGAGATAGGGCAGGAGGGATTATTTTCAGTAGCAACGGAGATTAAGAGTGATTTGGAGATTCAAACTGTGTCTATCTTAAGCCTCAAAATCTTCTCAACCAACGCTCTAACCTTACACAAGTGACTTACTTTCAAAGGTTGTATGCTTAACTAGAGTTATAATTTTGCAACCAAGCAGCTCAATTTTAGGTTTGACCCTTAGTCCTGGCTGCTCTGCAGCTGCAGGTAATAAGGAATTCTCTGAAGACTCCCTACAGCCTTTCTGGCTGTTCCCTTTTGTTTTGAGTTGAAGATAGAGCAATAGATTTCTATAAAAGCTCTCGGAACAGTCAGCAGCAGGTAAAGTTCCCCAAATTTATCATCATCGTCACAACATCAGGGGGGACAGCAGCCTGGTGATCTTCTGAAGCCTGCCCTCTGGGTCTCCCTCACACCACTACTAAGGTCATGGGGTGGGTTAAATGCGGTTCATGTGCCCCAGCGTGTCCCCCATTGCTGTGCCTTGTGCTGCCAGCCATGGAGGTTGGCCATGAATTTGTTCACTATGTTAGTAACCCAATCTGATTAGTCCATCTCTAGGGCTCTGCCCGGTCCTAATGAAATCAGAAAGGGGCGCGGTGCTGGGTGCCGGGCCCCAGAGCACTGAGAGCAGGCAGCAGCACGTGGTGGGCGTTTCACTGCCCACCGCCAGTGGCCCGCCGGGGCTCAGGCTGCCGACAGAGGCCAGCAGTGATGGCGGATGGGAATGGTGCCCCCACCACGCTATCCCAGGGCAGGCAACCCCTGGGGCCCCATGGGGCCGGCTCCAGTACTGTGGCTGCCGCCAGCCGCAGGCAGTGAGAGGCCCATGGACTTGATGCCTGGATCGCGGAATGGACCCGTCAGGTGCAAGCTATGAGCTGATGGGTAAATGGTCCAATCAGCCATAGGGTCGAACCTGGTCCGACCGGACTGGTAGGTAGGGCACCAGGGAAGAGGAAATAAGGCAGGGGAGAAGTCCACTTGGGGACGCACTGGCTCGCCCACTGGGCTCTCAGACTTGCTCGGACTGAACGGCCTAGGACTGGACGCCTGCACACCTGCACGGCCGCACTCCCTGAGACTTGTTCGGGCAGACTCGCTTGGGATGCTCCGGGCCGGACACTCGCTCCCTCGGACTGGGTGCTCTCAGACGCATCCAGCAGCCGACCTCCAGAGGAAGTAGAGAAGCTGAAAAGCTCTGCAGAGAAGCCAAGAAACTTCACAGGGAAGCCAAAGAGCTTCCCAGAGGCTGGGCTGGCTGTAGCTGCCTCCAGCCTGCCTTTGACATACCTGAGAGGGGCATCAGGCCTCGGGCCTGGTATCTCAAAAAGTTGTTTGTTGTTGGTGTGGGCCCACAACTCACAAGGAGTGTAATGCTAGTGACCAGTGGGCCAGCTCTACTGGCCAGTGCTGCCCGGCGCTGCTGATGGGTGACGGGCACTCTGTCTGGGTCACCTCTGAGAGCTGCTAATCGTCTGGCAGCATCGCCTCTTGGTGCCGCCACCTTCACTGCTGTCTGGCCCAGCATCTGGTGCTGTCCACCCCGACCTTTGGACCATTGCTGTGGGCTTCTGTGGGGTCATGCATGCGGCGCCCGCCTGTGAGCGCCTCCAGCTGCAGTGAGCTGGTCGCTGGCCGACTGCTACCCGGCTCCAGGTCCTCCTTGATGGGACAGCGCCATCTTGGATGAGCAGCCTTTTGTTCGGGATTTCTGGACTCCATGGACACTACTGGGGTAAGTTAGCCAGCCACTTGTGGCCTGGAGAGCTCCTCGTTTCCTGTTTGTTAAATGAACACCATTGTTGTTGTTTCCTGAGTCTGCGTGGTCTTGCAATTGCATGGGTGAAGAACCAGCAGACAGTGGCCTGTACCCTACTGGGCACTGTCCTTAGTGGCTCCAGCCCCACCTAACCCTGGTTCACTGATAACTGTCACTCAGAATCCTGGCAGGCAACACAGGTCAGCCCAGGTATGGCACATGTAGAGATTTCAGCAGAAAAACTGCTGAGAAAGATAGTCAGGGTTAAAGGACGAACAAAGCCCTGGGGAGAAGAGGAGAAGAGAGCAGTGAAATACTGTCCCTGGGTAGCAGAGGGGAGTCCAGCAAGAGCTGGAGTTGAGGGGGGCCCTCCTGTAGTGCTCACAGAGAGTGCAGCTGAGAGAAAGCAAGGGACAAGGCCGCCTCTCTCCTACCTGTCAGATTTCCTGCAAACACCTCCCAGCTGGAAGAAAGTGGACCAGGGATCCCCGATGTTGCAGAGTGGTCAGCTTCTGGGGTACAGGCTGAGGCAGGGCAGGGCTCAGAGGGCCCAGAGCAGGCATGGAGCGAGCAACAATCAATCAATAGCATAGGTGTCCCTCTCTTAAGGAGAAGGAGACGCGAGCACGGCTCCTGCTCAGTCTCATAGCAAGTAGCAAAGGTGGAATTCAACTGAAGCTGTCTGCCCACAGGACCTAAATTCTCATCTGCTTACACAGAGCCTCAGACACACACTTCCGAATATCAGAATTCTGATGATGAGGGGTCAAAGCGTTTCTTGGACGTCGAATAAGAGAGGACTGGTAAATACAGGACAGGGGAGTAGCGGTGAGCGGGAAATAAATACATGGGAAATAGGTGGGAAACACAGCTAGGAGGGAAATGCTTTGTATATGATCAATTTCACAGCAGTAATACAAATAACCAGCTTGTGGTGTTAGAGGCAGAAAACAGTACACTAATTGCTTCATTTTTCTTCAGGGGAATCAACACTGACAAAATTCATAAGAAATAAAATATACTTTTTTTTAGTATAAGGACAATCATATTTTTCAAATGTCATGCACCTTTTAAAATTTTTGCCTCCCTAATCTGTCCTGGTTCGAAAAAGGTGAATTGTTGTCATCATTGTCTCCATCCTTTTCTGAACACCTATGGCCTTTTCTGTTCCAATGCATTTCTGTTATATTTCCTGCTTCTTACACTCAATATGCCTTGAAACTGCAATGAAGGAAAGCTCAAAGAAAAAGTTGAGCATTAAGAAAAGCTTTTATTTGCAATGTTTATTGGAGAGTCTAATCTCCAGGAGAACTGGATTTCTTGACTAAAGGATGTCGCCAATATTTAAAGGCAGAAAATCCAGTGATAGCTGGTCTGTTCATTAGTCTCACTGATGGAAAGAAGACATTTTCCTTCACATGATTGTTGTGTCTGTAGGATTGCTGCACTTCTTAAGGTGTCAGAGCCAACATTGCTCTCAAAGAGTCGGCAGTTGCCAGGAAAGGACCTGAGGCTCAGTTTCTAGAGGGTTCACCTGTACTTGTGTTCTTGTGCTACACCCCAGATGGGAGGGTTTTTCTTCTGATGATGATTTAGGATGAATAAAATTCACTGTGGTTGCCTGGCTGTGCTTTTTCAGTTTGGATTTCTCTTTTTGGTATTTGCTGCATGAAATTTAAAAGTCACATCCCTTTGGAACTTTTTCCCTGTCATTATTCTTATTTATTTTTCCATAGAAGAACTGGGGTGGAAGCCAGAAGTGCAGGGGGTGAGGATTCACCAGAGATAGAGTGGGGAGCAGAACAAGTGGATCTACTGAAATACACTGCTGAGGGGAGCAGTGGGTGGGCTAGGAGGGGTCTGCTGCACCATGTGGGTCAGCTCCCTGGCCAGGATCCAACTCAGATTGCTTTGCCAAGGGAGGGCATAAGTGTAGTAGTGCTGAGACTTAACCCCTACACCACCTAGGAGGCCCTTCTCTTTATTATTCTTAACATTTGCTTGCTTGTCTCATTTAACACTTTTGGCTTGATGGATTGATGCTACTGTTGAGACTCCTCTTGCTCTGCCTTCCCCTCCTGTTTCATTGCCTGCCACTTAAGCTTGCTGAATTACTTTATTTTGAATAGGTGTCTTGTAGAGAAGGTCGGTTTTTCATCCACCCTGTTTTGGAAAGGTGAGCTTATACTATCTATGTGGAATGATATAATAGATAAATTTGGTCTTAATTTTGTCATTGTATTTCTCTCTTCAAATTTTGATGCTTCCTTGCTTTCTTTGGGTATTGATTGGTAGGAGTTGGTACTTAGTGGTGAAAAGGTATAAGCTTTCTCAGTCAAATCTAGAGAGAAAGAAAAACCCAATAACCACCCATAATCTTGAACTTCATTTAATATTTTCTAGAGGCAACTAGTCGCTGCAGTGAGGGCAGAGCAAGAAATAAGAGCTAAATTTGAAAGACAGCAGGAGGAAGGTTTTTCGATATTTTCAGATATTATTATTATAGTCCTGGAAAACCTAGATGAACCAACTAAAAAGTAGTAGAAATAATTAGGCACTTCAATAATGTGTCTGGTTATAAAATCAATATACAGTGGATCCACTGTTTAAATGTGAACAACAAAAGGAAAAAAAAACATAAGAGGAGAGATGCCAGTAACAGCAGCAATTTAAAATATAAAATATTGAGGAATTAACAAGAAATAATAGGACCTATGCAAGGAAAACATTAAAGTATCACTGAGGAATATTGCAAAGACAGATTCATTGTAACGCAGATTTATTCTTGGATAAGAAGACGCAATATAGTAAAAACATCTCTGGTTGCTAAATTGATCTAAAAATTCCATGCAGTCAGGTTTATAATATAATTAAAATTCTTTTTTTGAAACTTTACAAAATAATATTGAAGGTAATCAGGAAAAACACACATTTAAAAAAATTCTTACAAAAAAATAATAAGGTGAAATTAGCCCATCCAAACATATGGGATTTTAATGCTAAATTAATTTGGTAGTTTTATCAATGGAGAATAACACGAAGTTCAATACAAGGTCCACAGGAATGGAGAATAGTGAGGATAAAATGGTGACATTTATAAGCAATAAATGGTGTCCATACAGTTTGCAAAAGTTATTTGGAAAATAATTAAAAGCTGGATGCCAGCTTTTATGCTCTATTATTCCCAATAGGTCAAAACTTTAAAAAAAGTTAAAGCATAAAAAAGGCTGCAAAATACAGGGACATCCCTTGTATATTCAGAGAAGGTATAGGAGAGGAGGTGGCTCCAGTCTAAACATTTGTAATTTTTATTGTTTCTTTTCTGATCTCTGAGTAATTTAAAAGTGAATTTTCAGGTTTCCAAATAGATTTCAAAAGCCATCTTTTCTTGTTTCTAATCTAAACAAACTATGTTAGGGGGGCATCTAGTCTTTGACATGAATCTTTTAAGCTTTATAGAGACTCCTTTGTGCTGTGACTTGATTCATAGTTTTTATAAATGTTCAATGTAAGTTGAGAAGAATGTCTGCTCTTTTAACAGTGGATGCAAAATTGTATGGCCACGTGGGTATACTCCTCTATAGAGATCAATGTCACCAATGGTGTTGTTCAGCTTTTCTATTTGTCAGTTTTTAGCAAGAGTAGTCTTTTTCTAATTGAGGCACCCAGAAATAATCCAATATAATTATAAATTTGTCCAATATCTTCTTTAATTTTTTTAATGTGACATGAGCTTGATTACTATGATAGCTATGATAACCCAATTCTGGAAAGAACCCAATGTTCATCAAAAGGCAAAGAGTTAAATAAATTGTGAAATAGCCAATCAACAATAAACAATAATGACACACACACACACACACACACACACACACACACACACACACACGTAAACAATGTGAATGATCCTCAAAACTATGTTAAGGGGAAAATCATAAAATGAAAGAATACTGCATAATTCCATTTATACAAAGTTCAAGATTAGGGATAAAAACTGATCTATGTTGATAGAAAACAGTTCTTGCCTATCAATGAGGGAAACATGAATTCACTAGGAAGAAATTAGGACCTTTGGAAGAGAGGATGGACATGTTCCATATCTTAAGGTGTTGATTACATGCACCCCTATGTTGGTCCAAACTCAATGCCTCCTTTTAAATCATTGTTTACTTTATGCTACCCAAGGTCATATTTTTAGGTATATTCAAGTTCATATTTCTGCCTTCATGGTGGAGTGTTCATTTTATCATCATTTCAAGTCATTCTGTTTGACTATTAATGACCTTGCTTTAAACTCTATTTTTATCTGTTATTATATTGTAATACCAGTTTTCTTTAAGTTGGTATGATGATTTATCTCTTTTGATATAGGTATATATTTTTGGTATATCTCATCAATAGCAAATAGTTGAACTTTTGAATATCTGTTCTAATAAGCTGTTTGAATAGCAGACATTGGTCTATTAGTATCCATAATTAATAATAATTTATATGAACTTTTGTGTACCATTTATTTTTTATTTTCTGCTTACCTTTTTTTGTGATTGCCCTTTCGTGTTCTTTTCCATTGCATACGTAATATTTTAATTTTCCTCACTTCTGTCAATTTAGAAATTATAGTTCACATCTCTGTAATTGCTTACCAGCTTGAAAGCTTATCTTTATTTTTTTAACAAAATCAGCAATTCTCCTCCTGGCTATCCTTAGCTACCTAGTGAAAACCAAAGCAGTCCTCACCATCTTGTCTTTAAAAATTTTAGTTTCATCCTTTCAAACAGTTATGTTTGGGCAAATGTATGGTTGTGTCAAGTAATGTATTTTGTTGATTTCTGTGCTCATTGTTTTCTATATCCAATGACTAACTACTGGGTTCACTTTCCTTTTACAACATTTTTTTTTAAGATTAACTTATTTATGCATACAAGAACTGGGGTGTAGGCTAGAGGTGTGGGTGGTGAGAGGATTCACCAGAGACACAGTGGGGAGCAGAGCAGGCAGATTGACTGAAGTAAACTGCTGAGGGGAGCAGTGGGCGAGACAGGAGAGGTCTGCTGCACCATATGGGAAGCTCCCTGGCCGGGTATCGAACTCTTGCTGCAGTGGCTGCTGATAGCTTCATAGTGCTGAGACTTAGCCCATTGCGCCACCAGGGAGGCTCTCTTTTACAACTTTTGCTGATTTTTTTTGTTGAGTCATTGGCATAAAATAACTCTCTTAGTCCATGTATGCCTGCAACATCTGTATTTGCCTCTCCTGCACTCATCCACCAGAGCAGCGAACCTGGCTGTGTTTGTCCAAACTCCACTGGGGGTAATTGGCCTCTTCTTCTCAGCAGGAGCATTAATCCCCACTGGGAACCAGGAGGCCAATCTTCCCAGGCCTCCCACCCCACCCCCACTTTATGTTTGTGCCAATTCTACTGGATGGCAATATCCATCTTGTTTATAACTCAGCACTGCCTTTTTGCCTTTTTACTGATAAGAGTATCAGTCATTGGAGTGCATTTGTTAAGGAGGAGCAGGGCTGCTGAAATGGACTCACTCTGCGATCTTAAATGGAAACCCTTCCTACCATTTCAAACTCTTTTTTTCCACGAAAGTTATTTATTCTGAAATATTTATTCATTGCTTAGATTATAACTTTGAATAGGTTAAGAAAGCAGCATTCTCTTTTTTCTGATGTTGACATGGATTTTTCCCCCAGTAAACTCTCACTATATTAAATTATTTAAAAATATATTAGATAAATCAAGAATGTTACATTTTCTTATTATTAAATTCAAGTTCCATCTAAGCTTATGAAAATTTAAACCAGTGAACTCTTCATTCTAACTAGGATTAGAGGAGGAGTCACAATTATGGGAATTTGATCTGTGTCCTAAAAGATGAATATGAGTTTGCCATACTAAAAAATGAGAGAAATTCAAAAGGAAAAAGTATACGTCTGCAGATATGTGTTTTGCAAAGAGTTTCAAAATAGGAGCAAATCTTTTTTGTTTTGTTTTTATTGATGTACCATTGGTTTGTGATACTATATGAGTTTTGGTAGTATGCATGCACCACACACAAAGACAGATACTGGATGATTTCACTCATATGTGAATGTGAAGAAATGAGCAAATATTTTAAAACCAAGAAACTTCAATGAAAATCAGGATTTCTAGCATCTAGCACAATGAAAGGCAAGAATTTTGGCAAAATGGGGCCAAGCCCTTCAGCATCCCCACAAGGCTGGAGCTGAGGAGTTCTGCCCCTTTCAGGAATGTGTGGGGCCTTTTCCCTGGGGTACTTCTCTCCCTGGCCCCATCTGCTTAGCCTGTAGGCATGTGTGCGGCCCCTACAGAAAGTCTTGGAGACTTCAAAGGTGCCTGTTGCATTTAGAAAAGGTTTTAAAGCAGGTAAATGGTATGATTTTGATTTTCCATTTTAGGAACCAACTGTGACTGGCAATGGGTGGGCAGGGAGGAGAGGGAACAGAGTGAAAGCAGAGGAACCAATTAGGAGACAGTTTCAGAAGTCCAGGAGAAAAATGACAAAGAAGCTAATCAGTAACAGCAGGAGTGCAGGGGAGGGTACAAAATCCAAGATGGTTTAGAAATAAAATCAAAGGAATTGCAAATGGATGAAATGCCATTTGTGAGGGAAAATTTGTCAAAGGTGGTTCAAATATTTCTAGCTTTAGGGACTGTGTGTTGCATCAACAAAGACATGGATTCAGAAGAAAGTGAAAGTATTTTGGGGGAAGGGGAGGTAATTGTTTTATTTGTGACCTCTTTGGGTCAGAGATTGGATCTTGGTTATCTTTGTGTTCCCAGCTTATAGCACATGTCCTAAAAGGGGTTCTATAAGTAAATGTTGAATTGAACTCAATTAAGCTTATTGATCTTTACTTGTTTGAGGGAAGGTCATTCAGGTGGAAACGTCCAGAAGTCAATTTGTCATTTTAGAGCTCATGAGAAAGGTTAAAGCTGGAAGCAAATTTGGGCCTTGTCAGCATATTTACTTTCTTGACTTACCTCCATGTGCCGCATTTTATTAAGGCATATTTATTGATAGTATATCTTGATTAATAAGTTTATAATTTTGCTTATTTTATGATTACAGCATGTGCTCAATATGTTGTAGTCATGAGGATATACTGATAGTCTCACTGTCTCCTGTGCCTTTAGCATTTTTTCTTTATATATATATAGATAGATAGATAGATATATCTATATATACAGAGAGAGAGATATCAATATATATATATCCCATAAATTTTCTTTTACCAGAAGATATTTCAAGAAGACTATAAAATGACAGCAAATCTAATTTCATATAGTGTCATCAACATGAAATGAAGTGATTTAAGACCAAATACTCAACTCTCACATGACTAAAGTTTCAGGAAGCAATTAATTTTAGAAAAATAAGAACATTCAAAATGATATAAACAATGTTCTAAGCAAACATTGTTCACTCAAATTGTCTACACGATGTTTTGTTGTGTTTAATCAAGTAGCCATGGTCTAACTTGTTAGCTTTTAGCTTAAATTTGCAGTATTTAGAGAATAAAGAAATACAGTCGCCATTTTGAAGAGTGCCATCCACTTCCTCTCCCAAGTTTATCTTCCCCCTTCAGAAAGTCCATAACTGGGAAACAAACAAAAGTGGAAAACAGGTGCACAGCTTTCTTCACACTTTCCTGTGGGCTTCGTTGTCTCTTGCGTTTGTTTCCTGTGGCACTTGGTAATTCAACACTTAAAAGACCTCGGGGATCCTGACCTCATAACTCTGCCCTGTTCCCTGCCTGGAGACACCACTGAGTCGTTACCTTGGTGACCGCTGTCAAAGTGAGCACTACCCAGAGTCAAGCACAAAAAAGAATGATGACATGGAGAAGCAGGAATTCACAGGAGTGTTCTTTTCTGTTTCCTGATTGTTTTTTTTTTCTCCTTTTACTTTTCATTGACAAAAGCAGAGAATTAAAAAAAAAAGTGGGATGTGATTTCCCCATGCACCTGTTACCCTGCCACAAAACCCTTCAACTCGGGGCTCTGCTTACTCATCTAGTCCACCATCTGCTTCTTCCCTTCCCCACAGTGATGGGAATATTTTGAGGCAAATCATTGCTTCAAACCCTTCAGTATGTATCTCATGTATCTTAAAAAGATTAGAATTCTTTTTTAAACATAAAACGTTATTATTCTTGTCCCTCAAAAGAAAGTCATCAAAAATGTTTTAATTTCTCTTATTGTATGTTTGTTTTTACCATTGGGTTGAGTATGAGTCTGTTTGAACAAGACCCACACATTCTATTTATCACTTTTAATTGATAGGTCCCTCCACACTCATTTTCCTCCAGGCGATTTAATTGCTAAAGAAACCAGAGAATTTATTCCTTCAGAGTTCATCATACTCTAAGATTTTGCTACTGCATCTCTATCTTGTATGTAACATGTTCCTGTTATTATAATTAGATCTAGAAGTATGATTTCATTCAGGTTCAAGTTTTTGGTAGAATGTTTGTAAAGGCACATATTGAATAATATTCAGTTGTGTCTCTTTTACTGATGTCAAAGGGCCATCAATAATGCCAACATCTAGTTCCATTATTTCATGAGGGGGTTAAGATAGGGTGATATCATTCCTTTGTCATCTAGTAGTTGACATACTCTATGGTCAGAAACCCTTCTTCATCAACTCCGTGGCTAGCCTGAGGGCAGCTTAAATGGTGACACAAGCAAATGCTTGGCTCTTTTCTCTTTTATACCAGTTTTCAGAATAAGTGGATTCCCTGACACCCATCATTTTTTCCCTAGGATCAATCAAAATTTAAAAATTAATTTTTCGATATCACTTTGCATTCAAAGACTTTACTATGATAAGTTACAGTCTATATTGATAATTTCCTATTACCACCTTTGACCAGTTGGAGCCTCTTCATGTTGGCTCCTAAGTCTTGTAGACAGAACCTCAGTAGTGTGTTGATTTCCTTACTCTTCGGTATAACAAATTATATTATCTAGTATATTTCCCACTCTAAACCAAGAGCCAGTACTCCATTTCTCCAAATACTCTGTCTTCCTTTTAATGGTATACTATGAGACCAGGCTTTTGGACATATTCTGATTTCAACTACTATAAGTGTGAGAAATACCAGCTGCAGTAGATGTATTTTGGTTCTTGAACATGCTTCTTGCTATCATAGTCCTGTACCTATTCCCTCTGCCCTGGGCACTTTTTCTCCCCTTTCACTTACGTATTGCTCCCCTTACTCATCTTTCATATTTCAGCTCAAAACTCACTATCCAGTTTTTCGCAAGGTTTTTGTAACCTCTTGACATGGTCAATATTCCTCAAAGAGCACTTATCCTTCAATATATTTAGTGTTCCTGATGACACATTTTTTTATGTAATACTAATGTCCATGCTAGACTGGAGTATCTATGAGGATAGGAAACATACTGGTTTTGCTTACTGTCATATTTTGAGTGACAAGCCAATGACTGGCATAGAGTAATACTCTGTAGTGGGTGAATAATTAATAGCATCCCCTTCACTGACCCATGTCCACTCAAAACCTCCGATTGTGACCTTATTTGATATAAAATTTTTGCTGAGGTTCTTAGTTATGATGTAGCCATGGGTAATTAGTGTGGGCTTTAAATCCAATGACTGTTATCCCCATAGGAATAACACGTTGGGAAGATGGTCAGATGGGGCAGAGAATGGAGTGCCACAGAACCAGGTCTAGAAATATGGGGGACTTCCAGGAATCACTGGAGGCTAGGAAAAGCAGGGAAAGAAACTTATCTAGAGCTTTCAGAGAGGATTGCCCTGCTCACACATCACTATCTGACTAGAAGCATCTAGTACACTGTCAGAACACATTACTATTGTTTTAAAGTCATTCAATTTCTGGTACTATATTGTGGCAGTACCAGAAAACTAATACAGTGGATATTGTTACATTGTAAGACTGCATTAGGAAGTGTGATTGCTTTAAAAATCAGTGTGTCCAGGAATATAACTAATCTGGTGTATCAAATTACCACATATTGGGTAATTTGTGCCCCAGATACAAAGATAGTACTTCTCTTCTCCCTTTCCCATAGAGCCCTCCTCCATTTAGAGTCCCCCCCTGCCAGGTTCCCCTGCTCCTCATGCCTGAGATCTCTCAGTGCTTGGCAATCACTGGCTGATGGAGTAGACAGTTACTAGAGTATACAATGAAGCATAAAGATTCCTGCTCAGGTTGGACTGGGTGGATGGAAAGGCTATGTTTGAAGCTGCTAGGAAAGTGATATTAGTTGTAGACAAAGGAAGCAAATGCCAAGGAAAAGTGGAACTCTGAAACAGAATTATGAGAAGCCCTGGTGACTCAAAGTTGCTGTCAGCCTTCCAGCTTGACGGCATCATCTTAATGAGACACCCCCCACCCAGATACACTGGGTCACCAACCTGCTCATGTTACAATATTTGTCATCCCTCTCTACAGACATACTCTCCTAGTGTCTTTTTTTTTTTTTAAGATTTATTTATGCATACAAGCTGGGGTGTAGGCCAGAGGCGTGGGGGGTGAGAGGGTTCACCAGAGACAGAGTGGAGAGCAGACTGATTGAAATACACTGCTGAGGGGAGCAGCAGGTGAGACAGGAGCGGTCTGCTGAGCCATGCGGCAATCTCCCTGGCCGGGTATCGAACTCATGCTGCAATGGCTCTGGATAGCTTCATGGTACTGCGCTCAACCTGTTGTGCCTCCAGGGAGGCCCTCTCCTAGTTTCTTAGTCAAGAAAATATCTCCTTCCTCAAAACCTCTCTAGTTTACTTTGAAACTCAACATCTCACTTATTATGTTGTTATATAAGAAAATTCTAGACCCTCATCCATTATTCAAAATATACTGAACAGCTAAATTTTAATATTGAGTAAATCACTTCCATCAGTGAAGGGTTTTATTGAGCAACTCAAACCAAAATAATCTCTTCCAAAGTGTTAGAAAATACAGAAAAGATAGCATTTAACCTAGAAATTATGCATGACAACTATAAAGTTTCATAAGATTTTAAGTGAATGCCTTACTCAGTAAACACAAAGTAGTGAATTACATCTCTTTGTTTAGAGAATCCAAACTAAAGGTTTCCTGGGCAAATTGTCACAGTGAACCCACCTCAAGAATTCTACTTTAGGTCATACTTGACATGATTGAAAGATTAGCTTCAGGTGGTAAAAACACTACTCAATTTGATATCATGAAAGACCTGGATTTGAGCCCTGGGTCTACTACTAATCTGCAAAATTGCACCGGCCACTTAACCAGGATTAAATGAGCAAGGAAAGTTATGTCAGAATATCAGGGCAGCACTTGGTATGCAGTGGACGTTTACTACAGATGGGCGGGTGTGGCATCCGATTACATCTAGAGAGCATGATTAGGACGAATGGGCTCTGCATGTCAACAGAACCAGGCTCAAATTCTGATTCTGTCACTCACTGACTTTAAGATTGGACCAGTTTGGGTGGCGGGGCTCTCTCAGTCTCAGCTTTCTCCTCTATAAAGAGGAAGGGTCTGTTCCTACTGTGTAGGGTGCTTGCAGACATTAAAATCAAAATCTATAAGCAGAACTAAGCTCAGTGTCTGGCACTGCCTGTAAGTACTCAGTGACCATGTTGGGTACCATTACGATTCATGCTACTCAATGTCTCAACAAGATGCTTTAGTGATTTCAAGTTTGGGCATGTTTTTTATATTAAGGTACTGAAGTAAAATATTTGGGTTACCTTGTCTGTAATAAAATTCAAATTAACCTGAAATAGCCACAGGCTAAACCCTGAACTTTAAAATTATGATAAAGATATTAGCAAAAATAAAACATAATAAAGAGTATCAAATAATTTTACTACAAGAACATGACACAGGGAAGATCCATCCAACCTATATACTTTCTAGTATTAACTAAGCACATTTTATGGAGATTCAAGAAAAGCAGAGGCATGTCCTAATACATATTCATTTTATTCTTCTGAGACACTGGGAAATGATTTTCTCCCAAATTTCAGAACACAATATTTTGATGTTCAATATTCACCCATTAGAGATTCAACCCTTCAGCTTAAAAACATTCCCTAGAAGGAAGAGATCAGGTATGACTACCTAAGTGCAAATGAGGTTATCAGAAGCATTCCAAAAAGAGAACATGGATTCACAATATCCTGGAAACAGAAAGTGTAATTATCCACGAGGGGAAAAAAAGGGTGAACAGATGCTGTGAAGATAAACTTTACTTTCTCCCCAATTAAAGATGCCTCCAGCACTGGCAGGGGGAAATCAAGAAACTTTTATATAAGAATGGCTTTTATTTAAGAGCAAAGTCATATGTGTTCTTGCCTTGTGTCACCGTAAGAAACAGATCTGATTAAAAGACTCCAAAGGCTCTAGGCTATTTTTTTCTTTCAGATTTTGTCAATGATCCAGACATTTGTGATATTTGCATAAAAGAACATGATACTGCAATAAAAAACTGTCCTATCAAAAATGTTTTTGTAATCTCCATTGTAGAGCTAAGGTTGACACACTGACATAACAAACTTAAAATCGCCTATTTTTACACTTTGCTTACACATAAGATAATATAAAAAGATGCATCAGATTGGCAGATCTGTCTTCTGGCAGCCAAAAACACAGCTTTAAAAAAGTATAATTATGAAATCACTCAAAAACTGTTTTGTCATGTAGTATGGCAGGTAAATAATGGCTGTTTTAATGTGAGAATTATTTTAGTACCTGGTTATGCAAATGGAGACTTTTGTTTGAGTGAAGGTTAAGCTCTGAGAGGCAATGGCTAATATCCCCTGAGAAGTCTTTATTCTGAAAAAAGAGGTCTAAGTTTTTCTTTTGAGTACCCTAGAACAATAAACTTCTTTGAAAGGATTTAGAAAGCGTCAAAATAAACATACTTATTTTTATTGCAATACATAAAAGCATCCAGCAAAATATAAGTATCTCCGCATTGTCTGCTCTCTCCCTGATTTGTCATATTTCCTCTGCACGTGTGTGTTTAAGTGGACATACTTATGTATATGGAGACAGCCACGGGGAGAAAGAAACCTTCTTCAAACCTCAGCACTCACTCATGGAGTCCTGATATAGAGACTTTACAACAGCCCATCACGGGTCTTCATAAGTCTGGGTGTCCTCTGGAGAACGGTTCTTTCGCCCTTATCTCACAGAGTCTAACTGAACCAACTGCCTTATGTTGAAATCTTTGAAGTAAGTACTCAAACATGCATCATGGATATTTATAGTCAATTACGTCCAACACTTCACAGTTCTGACCGCTAAAACCCCAAAAGGGCATCCATGGACTAACCTTGAAAGATTTTTTTGAATCTTTTTTTTTTTTTTTTCAAAATACCTACTTCAAATTTTAGATGTTTCCCAAAGTTGCCCAGTTTTTAAGTGTCTGCACACCTAATAAATGGAAGCCTGGTCATTTTCTTGACCTCTTGGGGTGAGGAAGGATTCCCTCCTCTCTGTGGAGAGGGAAGCACTCTGAGAAGAGACACTCGTGCAATTTTCTTACATTGTTCTCAGTTCTAATTGAAACCAGGAAATGCAGGAAAGTGTGATAATGAAAATAACAGGATCAGGGGAGTGTGGAAATTAACTGACTTTTTCTCTGCAAAAAATCCATAAAAACACACTAGCTGGAGCTTGGGGTATGATTTCTGGATTACATGCGAGAACAGAGGGGTCACAGCTGAGAGCATGAAACCAACACAGGAGAGTGTGCCCGTCACCTCTCTGAGCCTTGAGGCAGGGATGCTGCTTGAGATTAAGCCCAACAAGACTGACCCAAAAGCCAAAGTGCAAGGGTGGGTGGGGAGTGAGGACCCAGTGCAGACAGCTGTGAGTCTCATGAGTGCACACATGAGTGGGCAACCAAATGCCTACTTTATAGAACAATCAACAAATGGCCATCAGGACATGGCTATTTATGCTTTGCCCTAACCCCAAGTGAAGGGTACTGCTGAGCCTCTTCTGTCATGGAGAGCAGAGATTCTTTGCTAATGACTGCACAAATTATTATAATTGTGGAAGTATCTTCCCTACCATCAGAATCTCCAAAAATGACCCTCAAAGGTGGGAAGCAGGTAGATTCGTATCTATGTACTCTAGACTCCAAATGCCTTGAAGAATTTTTCTCTCTCCAGTCTCAGGGTCTAGCACAATGCATAACATGTAATATGATCCCTTAGAGTAGTGGCTAAGGGCACAAAGTCTGCAATTGGGCTATCTAGACATGTGTTCTTGTTCCCCTACCTGTTAGCTGTGTGATCTTGGACAAGTTGCTTCACCTCTCGGTGCTTCAGTATCCTCACCTATAAAATGCAGTTTATAATAGTTTCTACTTCTTGGAGTTACCATGAGGTTAAGTGAATTATTACATGTAAATTGCCGAGAATAGTGTCTGCTACTACCCTAGCTGCTGTGTATACTTGCAGTTATCATTGTTATACCAGTGATGCTCCCCTGTGCCTCTAGCACTAACCTTAAAAATTACATTCCAGCATGAGAACAAGTTCTCTGCCACATGCCCAATATCTTCTGCCCCCCAAGATACTTATATCGTGCCATTTTTATATCCAATTATAGATTGTGATGACAGCTACTACTTTCTGATTGTAGTCTTTAGTTCAAGAAAATATGGTGCAGAAGAATCTGCCAAGTGCCTCTGCTATAGTTTCCAACAGGCAAAGTCAAGTCTTTTTGTCTGTTTTGTAAGCATTATCTGAAAATGATTAGAACTTTGACATTTCTGCTGCATTTCAGAAAGTAACAGTTTCTAGGTTATTAGGTGTATTTTATTTACTCCTGGCACTGACAAACCCTAAGAGTTTTTTGGTATCAAATTAGCCTCCTCAAGAATAAATAAAGCACAAAAAGCCTATTCACTCTAAAATTCAGTAAATAATTCCTTCAATTTGCTTGGATTACTGGATTTGGCAGGATAATAATTGTGTCACGAAATTGACACTATAAAATAAAAATCATTATGACTATAAAAATAAGAATAATCCAAATGGAATTTGGATTCAGAAAGAAAAAAAAAATCTACCAGGAAACAGTTTCTGTCACAAAATGAGAAGCTAAGACTTCGCCTTTGGCCTGGGTGTAAACAGGAGCAATTCTCTCTTGCCAACTGCCCTCATTGCAGCAAAATGATCATATCTCCACCTGTGCAGCAATTCTCTCCAACAGTTTTCATAAGCAGTGCGAAAAGTGCATCTAACATCTCCTTCGTAAATGGTGCTAGTGGATGAGCTAAGAGCCACCCCAAATGGAGCATGTGCCAGGCTTGTTTTTCATGGAAACAGGACTATCAACTGGTGTTTGAACTATATCTGGTCCTGATGTCATTCTAAAATGCTGCAGCAACAGCAACTCTCTTCTCTGAAAGGTGATAATTGTTGCTAAATTCAGTTAACAAATGTCATATAAAGCATCCTTTCCCCCCCTTGTTTCCTAAAATCTATAATGAGAGTTTAAAAGGAAGGAGGGTCAAAGGTCAGAGCTAGAAGACTGGGCATAGGTTTCTGCAGACAAAGCGAGAGGGGAAGGACAATGGTTGACCAGAGATACCTACTCAGACTTTGAGTTTGCCTTCCCTATATAGAGTTCCCATCAGCAAATTTGCCTCTCCATCCAAGGCCCAATTTCCTCAACAGAAAATCAAAATCTTTCTGGTTGTTACCAGAATTGGACAAAATCTGTAATTACCTAGCACAAGGTACAAGCCCAGAGAATAATAGATTCCATTAAAATTATCTTGCAAGATGATTATTTCTTGGCCTTTGACATGGAGCAGAAACTTCAGGGTTCCTTTGAGTAAGTGGATTGAAATCAAGGTAGAGTAGCCATTGGAAGGTGAAATAAAATGATCTGGAGTCTGGAGACGACCAGGATACTATGGCCCTGGACCTACGGAGAGGTTGTAATACCTGGACCCAGAGTCTCTAGATTAGGAGTGAGACTGTCACAAGGAATGCAGGCTAGTGGGCCACGTGTCTCTCCTGTGCCCTCCTGTCCTCATCACAATGTTCTCTCTCCTGTTACCCAAACCATTGCAAGAAGAAGAAACTATTGCACCTGATGCTATAGTTATTCATTCTTCTGGGGAGGCTTGCAAAAGGGCTCTTCTTATTGCACACTTCCTGGCAGCTCTCTTACCATCACCGTTATGCTTGCAGACTCTTTTTAGGAGTCCTTAAAATAAAGAAAATGTCAAATGCCTAGAGTGAGCTTGTGCCTCCAGTGTGATTACCTGAGGCATATTCTATACTTGGATGGGAAACAGAAGGATTTTTCTAATTATATACTTTATAGATTGCTATAGTTCAGCATCCATGTCCACCCTCTGAGACTGACACATGGATTTAATTAATAATTCGCAAAACAATATGGGGGGAGGAAACTTTCTGCATGCATCTCAAGTTCAAAAAACTACAAGAGAAATATAGGGGCATGCAGTTAGAAGCAAAGCACTCCAATGGAAACATGAATCGCGGAGCATTTTCCCCAGAATAAGGAGCACAATATAGGGACAGTTCTCTACCAATCCACTCGACCCCAATAATACACAGGACAGAGTTTAGTAGTGCCTCAGGCAGAGAGGATGAGGCAAGTGAAAGGATTGTTTTTCTTCTATTTTCTATCTTGGTTAAGTTCCAAGAGAAAGTAAGCTTCTAGGGCAAGCAGAGAATGAGCCTGCACAGAGGTTTTATTTCACCTTTTAAATTAGATCAAATAAAACTTCTACCAGAAAATGTCCTGGCAATGTATCTACAGCTGAAAGATTGGCAAATTTATCTCCATTTTCAGCCAGGCCCCCATTCCCCTTTCCCATCTCAATGAGTGCCCAATGAAAGGACAGAGAGTTGCCACAAAGTTAACTCAGTATTTTTTAAAATCAACACTTATTGAAAAACAGACTCATCAAGATACAAGCACTGAACATGCCTATAGCCTGCTAGATGTCGCTGCTCCTTGCATGCATCCCCCTAATACAGACCTTCATTTTTATCTCCTCATCAGAAAATCAGATTGCTGCCAAATAATTTAGCATGCTGCATGCTTTCATGCAGTAGTTAAGAGCAGAGGGTCTGATCAGAGGCAACGTAAAGAACAAACCATGAATTGGACGTCTTCAAAATTAAAAACCTGTGTGCATCAAAGGACACCATCAGCACAGTGAAAGAAAACACAGAGAATGGGAAAAAATATTTGCATATCATATATATGATAAAGGATTAATATCCAGAATATAGAAAGAACCCAACTCAGGGTCTCCCTGGTGGCGCAGCGGTTAAGCGCCACACTGTGGAGCTGTGGGCAGCGGCGACAAGAGTTCAACGCCAGGCCGGGGAGATTCCCACATCGCAGGAGTCAGACTCCTGCCTCGCCCGCTGCTCCCCTCAGCAGTGTATTTCTGTAGATCTTCCTGTTCTGCTCCCCACTCTGTCTCTGGTGAACCCTCTCACTGCCTCACACCTCTGGCCTGTACCCTAGCTTATATGCATAAGTAAATAAAGCTTTTTTTTTTTAAAAAAAAGAACCCAACTCAACAATAAAACATCACTATTTAAAAGTGGGCAAAGGATTTGCATAGACATTTATCCAAAGAAGATTTACAAATGGCTGATAACACATGAAAATCAGTCGTCAGAAAAATGTAAAAACCATGATGAACCATTAGAACGGCTACTAGAGAAACGGAGATGCTGGCAAGGATGGAGCGAATTGGACCCCTTGTGTAGCGCACATCGGAATGATAAATAGTGCAGTCATCATGGAAAACAGCATGAAATTCCTCAAAAAATTACGTGTATATTTACTGTCAGTTGTAGTAATTCCATATCTGGTATATACCCAAAAGAATTGAAAGCAGGGTCTTGTATATATATTTGAACACCCACTTGCACACCAACATTACTCACAATATCCAAAAGGTAGAAGTGGTCCAAAAATCTACAGATGGAAGCATAGATAAACAAAATGTGATATATACAGACAATGAGCTATTATCTGTCCTAAAAAGCAAGGAAATTCTGACACATTACACATATGTGTATAACTTGAAGATTTTGCAAAGTGAAATAAATCACATGCGGAAGGACATGTGCTATATGATTCCACTGACGTGAGAGATCTACAACAGTCAGACTCCTAGAGACAGAAAATAGAATGGTGATTTCCAGGGGCTGTAGGGAAAGAGGAACGGAGCATTCTCGTTTATTGGGCATGGCGTATCAGTCTGGGCACATGAAAAATGTCCCGGAGATGGAAATGGAAATGATGGGTGCACAATAATGTGATCTTAATACCATTGAACTGTGTGCTTCAAAATGGTTTAGATGGAAATTTTATAGAGAGCTATAGAAATGGAAAATATAAAAGAAAATTTATATTTTCTTATATTCAGTAAAGTAAGAAAATGAACACAAAGAAAAAGATCCCAAGTTCTGGAGTCAAAGTGTCACAGTCACCACCCCCACACCCCCAACTCCCCACCCCTCCCCCATGCTAGCTGCAGGGCTAGAGACTTAGCCTACCTGTGCCTCAGTTTTCTCATCTGTAAAATGTGATAGTCTGAGTGCCTAAGTCATAGATTATCCTGAAGTTTGGGAGAGAAATAAAACAATAATGAGTGTGTACAACGTGTTAGCTAATATTATTACTACTTTGGTATGGGTGCCAAAATCTCCTTGATGCCATGAAAAAATATTTCTTCTTTGTTTTCATCCCCCTAAAACACATGTTATACTTTGCTAAATATTGACTGATTCATATATTCGTTCACAAAGATGAACCACTAATATTGGCTATTTTTCCAACACAATGTAAATTAATATTGTTCCATTCATATTCATGACTAAGCCTCTTTGAACTGAAGATATACATTTATAGACGGCTAGCTGATGCTGAAGTATTATCTTGAAAAGGACATGTACTTAACCTCGCTATGTTCCAAGGCCAAGAGGGTAATATGATCTTCCCCTTTCTATTATGTTATTCTAACCAACCAATAGAACCAGCCACAGAATACAAAACCACATAATTGTTTGGGACACCGCCATCTAAAGGAAGATTTATACTAAGTTAAATGGTTGCTAAAATCCCTGAGTCCCAGAAGTTCATATCTTCTTAGATCTTTACAGATAACTGAAAGGCAATTGCGATGTAAAGGGGCCTATATATATATATATATGTTATATATAATATATTTTATTTAATATATTTAATATTTATATTTAATATAATATAATATATATATTATATAGAATTTATAATAAACTGGCCTAAATGTGGGTGGGGATCACCTTTAAGTGTATCTGAGGATGTTGGTTTTGAGTTGACAGTGTAAAATATTTTAGGTTTGCTAATTCTATTTAAAAATATTTTAAAATAAAATCATTTACCCCAAAAATGCTACAATAAAAAAATGACATCCATTCTCAAAAACAGGGAGTGATTTCTGAAACATACAGCATTTCACATGTTTTTCCTGAGGTGAGTGTTTTAAAAGCTTAGGTTGATGCGGCCTTCTAAAAATCATCTATTAGAATGAGAGCAAATTCGTTTAATGGTTTATTTCTCCAACAGTTTGAGTGACTATTTCCCCCTAGATATCTTTTTTTCAGAACCCATACCCTAAAGCTTCATAATTCCATTAAATGAGTGCACAGCTGGGCGATCCTTTCTTTGCTCACATTATGGTGATCCCCAGGGAATTTATGTAAATCTATGGAAATTCATTTTAAAGTCAGTCCTCTAAGAGAGGATGCATCCTCATTAAGTAAACGATTATATCTACAAACAAGCTAAAAGCAACATGCTGGAGTGCTAAATTAAACTTTCCATCAGGAAAATGAAATCATTCACTTTCACATATAGGCTTTACCTAAATGCCACCAAATCATAAGACAAAAAGATTTTGATGCCATCCAAAGAGATACAAAGGAAAGTGTAACTGAACCACCATTTTAGGGAATTCCACCTTTCTCTGATATCATCACCCAATTCCACTTTGGGTAATGCTATGAGAAGGGGCTCAGTCTTCTATTTCGTAGACTAAAGATTTTCCTGTAAGAGTGAAAGGAAATGAACTCCCCTAGACTTTCAGAGGGTCCCGAAGTCAACTTCAAGACCATGATGAGACCAGAGGGCCTGAAACTCAAGATCAGGAGACTGTGTCCTAGAAAGAACAGCTCTATAGTTAGATTACCTACTCCATCTATTGAGTAAATAATCCAGATATCAGAGTGTCGATTTCCTCATCAGTAAGTTAGGGATAATCATTCTTGATAGTATTATGAATTTTTAAGGAGATAAACTAGTAAAACCCTTATCCCAATGCCTAGAACATGGATTGGTATTCTTGTCCCAAAAGATGAAGTTTGAGTAAGAGGTAAGCAAGATAAATGAGGGACTAACCAGCTGAAAGGGAAAGGAAGAAATTCCTCCACTTAAAACAGTTTTGTGTCTCAAACAACTCTGGTGTCTTCCCATATTAATAAACTTGCTTCTCTTTTCTACTGTGGGAAAGAAAGACTCAGGCAGTCCATGGAACATTGACTCAGCATTACCACCTCTATTCTTAAGCCATTCCACACTTACTCCTTTTTGGCTCAGACCCTCTGATATCTCAGAATTCTATGCAAGGTACATTCTGGTTTTAAAGTCAAAATTAAAAGTGAAAATCTCATAGAGTCAAATTTACCCTTGAAAAGGCATAATAACATAACAGTAAATCCAGCAGAGACCATTTTCCATTCATTATTGAAACTACTGGTTCTTCCATTGTGTACAGGCAAACCAGCTGGCTTGAGTTTAGCATTCATGTCATCTCCAAAAGTTGCATGTATATTCTGATACTGGATTCATATTCTATGAGCAAAGTGCTTGTAATTCAAAATAAGTGGGCCTGACAGCAAGTGATGAAAAGGCAAATTCGCATCCCCATGCACCCATTGAGTGGAATCACTGGTGAAATCATCTGCACAATTTATTTTTAAAAATATTTTCTTATTTTGCAAAGCAATATGATTGGTATTTGCATATGTTTAATATGCCTTAATTAAATCCAAGCATAGATTAAATGCAAACTTGGTGCTACAACACGGTTTGCTTTTGTGTTACTGAAATAAGACTGCAGTCAATGATGACCTCACCCGCTTGGCCACAAATGAAAGCCGTTAGCTCTACCCCTCAAGGAAAACAAATCAGACACATTCACATTTCAAATAATTTAGACAAAGCTTTGGCCCACAGGTATAATCAAGTCACTACTACCATTCATCTAGACCCTGAGTCATAGATGAGCTCTCTTTCTCATCTCTCAGTGTCTGGGTTCTGTCTGTCCCATTTACAACACCTTTTCAAACTTGTTTTATTTCTTCAGGAAAAGGAATCCAGGCCAGGAAAATGTTCCCTGACTGTAGCAATAGATTTTGATCCAGCAAACTTGAAATACCTAATCTTTCTAATCCATCTCAAGATCTGTATTTTGTTTTCCTGTCACCCAGTTCTTCCACTTGACTCTTCCCCTATGTCATCTTTATTCTTCATATGGAAGTAAAATGGAAAATTTTAAGTCAATGACAATAAACGCCTATGGGCCACATGCTATTTTTAATATTCACTCCATTTTAAGAAAGTGTGCAAAGACTTCTGGCACGCCACATCTAAGATAAACCTAGCTGCATTGTGCTATAACATGAATAAAATTACTACTCATTTTCTGAAAAATGAAAAAAAGTGTTTTGTACTCTTAATTTTTCATTTCTATTTTAAACATAAAATATCTAAAATGTTAAAATATCATTTTAACATAATAATAAAGATGCTGAGAAAGTTGCTCTGAGTTTTTGTAAATATTTTATAAAGAAATAGCTTACACATTATTAAAATTTTAACTTGAATCATTAAATCCACACTTAATCTTCCACAAAGGCCTCCTGCTCCTTCACCCTTCTGTGTTCCTTTTCATGTGTTGGTGCTTGGATAATGACATTAATATATGATCTCTGGTATTGCAAATTGATACATATTTATTTCCTTCATTTGATGATTTCCTTCATTTGCTTAGCTTTCTATCCCTAGTGGAGACATTAGCTCAGTTCTTTGCAGATAGCAGTCTCAATAATTAGCCACTGGGCATTATTTAAATAATTATTTGAAAGTTTGGAACTTAGGAGACCCCCCCCTCTTTGCTGCCTCCACCCCTAGTCAATCCCTCACACTCTTAACTAGCTATGTCCATCATTGCTTTCTATAACCAACCTCTCTAATATACCAATTCACAATCTCTCAGTCTTGTGTCTTCTGTTTCAACTATTGTTGCAGTCACTATCTCTGCATGTGTTAAAATGATTTTGTTTAGGCAGAATTTGACATTGCCATACTTCAAGGTCATACCACGGGCCTTTCACCAACCCAGGACTTCCTTGTTGTCATTGAGGTTTGAGTGATCTTGCTTAGTACCCACAAAAACACAGTCTGTAATTTCAGGGGAGTTAAGTTCCAGTGAAGCAACTAAAATAAAAACAGATAAATACTTCTCCTTTCTCCTTCAACTCTCTATGGTCCTGAGGTATAACTGATGTGAACTTTCATAGGACTATCTTATATGGTGAAGTAGTATGAAGTAATGATGTCTAGAACTTCCCTAGCGCTGTTCATTTTATATTCTCTTCTAACTCCTTTAATAAAAACAATCGCATACATTCTTACATCAGACTCTGCTTTCTGGAGCACTCAGGCTAAAACACCTGCCCACATCACAGCCCTCGCGGAGGTGACAAGACCAAGTCTGCACCACATAACCCTCCCACTTGTCAGGGAAGTATCAGGTAACACAAAGACTGCCAAGCCACTGGCGAAGACGGTAAGCACGACTCCAAACCTGGTTGAAAGAAGATGAGCTAAACAAATTGAATCCTTCTCTAGGAAACTGGACAATAAAAAAGTAAGAGCTAAAATTACTTAGCAGACTATGATATGAAAAGAGAAGGTGGCAGAGCAATAGGGCAACTGTGCTGGTCTGATAGCTCAATTCCATAGGGGAGGAAGAAGAATATTGTCTATTCATTTGTCAGTGTAACCTGGTACCTCATATATTGCCCACCACTCAGGGAGAGCAGGAGATATTTTTTGCTAAATGAAAAATGACAGTTTTCTCTCACTTTCCTCCTTGATTTGGACTTCTCTGTGCTCAATTCTTCCCCTGCACTCATGGACAAAACTGCCTCAATTCCATCCACACCAGTATCTTCTACTCCCATCCATTGAGTTAACAATGAACCAGATCTTAAACTTATCTCACTTAACTGCCCACCTTCAGAAGCCTCCCTGAAAAACCTCACCCTGATCATTATATGTGCTATTCTCTGTCATCTAGTGACCCCTTCATTTCGGGGCATCCTCTTCTCCCTCATCAGTCCATCTCTAGCACATTGTCATCCCCTTTCTCACCTTCCTTGCTTCATGTCTCTCTACCCAGCCAGCAGTAAGTAGCTAATTACCATTATAAATACCTCTATTTCCATGTTTAACTAATCCTTTCACAATGCACATACAGGGACAAATGTACCTTCCCAATATTAACAGGCCATACTATCTGTTTTCCTTATTCCTGTTCCTGAACTAACAAGCACAGCTGGAAAGTATATCTAACTATAATTGGATGTTTCATTCAATTAAAATTATAACTGTTTTTCTCTTGCACTCCATTTTCTTGTATATATCACATTAACGATTACTCTTTCTGTAACCCAAATCTGGCAAGTGGTAAAATCTCAGGTCTTATCCTTCTCCTTTAAGACTTCACAAGTGTAGAGCTATTTCCCATATGACTTTTTCCTCTATGTGAATATATTGTTATTTCATGATTATTGTGCATTACATTTGCCTGGTCTATTATTTTTTTCCTTGCCCCTTTCCCTCATATGTCCATTATACATGTGTGTTAAGCTCTTTCCCAATGAAGCCATGGAGCCATACAAATCAGGGGGTGTGTCTACACGATAGGCATTCATCTAGCTCTCTGCACTACCATATCCAAATTTCAACTCTGACTCAGTCAAGACTACTGGTTAAGTAATTCAGTGACCTCCCCCACTGTATTAAAAGCCTTAAAAATTACTCCACTAGTTTCACCTTATCATCTGTAGTTAGATACGCGAGAAAACTGAGACCCAAAGAGGCTGTGTCAATTTCCATAGGTCACACAGGTAATGAGTGACAGAGTCAGTATGAAAACCAAAGTTTTCTTATCTCAAATGATACTCTTTCCAGAATAACGTAAAGATGCTAAGGAACTTGTTTTTCTTTTCTTTTTTTTTCTTTTTTTTTAAGATTTATGTATTTATGCATACAAGCTGGGGTATAGGCCAGAGGTGCAGGGCAGCGAGAGGGTTCACCAAAGGCAGAGTGGGGAGCAGAACAGGCAGATCGATGTAAATACACTGCTGAGAGGAGTAGCGGGTGAGGCAGGAGAGGTCTTCTGCACCATGTGGGAATCTCCCCGGCTGGGCCTTGAACTCATGTCTCTGCTGCCAATAGCTCCACAGTGCGGCGCTTAACCACTGCGCCACCAGGGAGGCCCCTTGTTTTTATTTTCAATGCTGTTTCTTTAAAGATTTATTTGTGCATACAAGAGATGGGGTGTAGGCCAGAGGTGTGAGGGAGAGAGTTGAGAGGATTCACCAGAGACAAAGTGGGGAGCAGAACAGGTGGATTGGCTGAAATACACTGCTGAGGGGAGCAGCGGGCAAGACAGGAGAGGTCTGCTGAACCATATGGCTCAGCTTCCTGGCTGGGGATTGAACTTGTGCTGCAGTGGCTAGTGATAGCTTCATAGTGCTGAGACTTAAACTTTGTGCCACCAGGGAGGCCCTATTTTCAATGTTATCAAAACAATATTAAGCCTTCAGGATTACGTCCTTGAGTTATTATTAATAGCATTAACATGATCAGTTTGTGGCATGTTTCTTCCTTCTCTTTCCAACTCCTTCTTGTATTATCATCTCTCGTAGAATACCTTTTCTTTCCAAACCTTAATCATCATCTTTTTCTCACATGTCTCGTTAGTTCAAAAGGGTTTCTATATGGTTTTCTGATCCAGTTAAGTGCGAGCCTTCTCCAGCAGTTTTCAACGTATGGTTTTTTTCTTTGAATTTGATCACTTTATTGTTTTTGGTAAATGTAATTTTTTGTCTCCCCTCCTGATGAATACATCAATATTAAATTCAGCTTTATCTTTTATGCTGTTTTTCACTAGACTGTCACCTAAAACACAATCTATGAACTTCAAATTTGAAGAACACTACCCTAGCAACTTTGCATTCCTAAAACTATGGAACCACCCCCCAAAAAAAACATTATGTGGTAAAATATATATCTATGTTATGAAATATAAAGTTTTCTAGAAAAGATGGAAAATTTAATAGCATCTATAAAATAACATTTCTAACATAAAAGATTATATGGAGTAGATATGGAATGCCCATATATGCTTTAGCTATCTTCAATAATTATTCAACTTATAGCTAATCTTATAACCTCTATACAATCTATCCAATCTGAATTTTTCTGAAGCAAAGCATACATAAATATCTGTGCCACTATGATTGTTTGTAACTTTTTATCATAACTATAGTGCTACTATATATCCTTTAAATGTATTAAAATTCCCGAACTATACAATCAATGTTTGAATTTGCTCAATTATCTCATATGTCATCTTAGCACATAAGAGATCAGATTAAGGGAAATACCCACCACAATTCAGTCAACTATCAAAGGGTTGGAGAAATTAGTATGTCCAGATAGCTTAGATGACAAGATAGTAAGGCTAAAATATATCTAGTTGTTAGGCAAACTACACATCATGAAAATGTTCTCTGGATCACCAGAAAGTAAAGGAAGACAGGGATGTACTAGACTGAGTGACAGAAAAGAAAGTTAGAGAGACAGAGAGGGGGAGGGGGATAGGAGGGAAGAAACCATGAATTGAACCTGGGGAGGAACTTTGAGGGAAATGGTATTCCTGGTGTACTAAGCTTTGGCTCTGCCTCAAGGTTAGGTGAACAGAATCTGAAACTCCAACATTTGGATAAGGTCTTTGATAGTGAACAAATGGTTCTAGGATAGCAGTAACCAGAGAACCCAGATGAGCAAACTCATTCTTGTTTAGAAGAAAACATTTTCCATTAAAACCAAAAAAGATTTCCATATATTATGAAATCATCATAAAAATTGATTAAACCTACAAGGAGACCACCCTATATGTAAATCAGCATAAAAATAAACAGCATGTTTAGGCCCCTCGATAACATCAAATTGTAGAATTACAAGATACAAAATATTAAATAACTCTAAATAAAACATTGAAGGAAATAAATGATAAATTAAAAAGGCAAGTAAGCAAGATGATGTTCTTTTTTACTTTTTTATTGAAGTAACATTGATTTATAGCAATGTTTGTGATTCAGAGGCATAGGATCAGACCTCTTCAGATGTATGTCACCACAACCACCACCAATATGCCACAATCCTCCATCATATTTCACTGGTTATTTCTCCCCACTTTGCATTAAAAAAATCAGGCAATTGTTTTTAAAATGATGTTTCTAGAATAAAAACACATGACTGAAATTGGAAATGTTCTGCATAAGATCACTAACAACTTAGACAGGGGTGAAGAGAGAATTGGGAATTGGAAGACTGACCTAAAGAAATTATAGACTGAAGCAGAGAAAAAATAATGCAATATATGAAAAGATATATAAATAATCAAATGAGATGATCTCATAAACTAACAATAGAAAGAATGAAGGAAGCATAATTAAAGGCAAAGTTTAAGAATTTTCTGGAATAGATGAAAGATTCTGAAAAGATATTTGAAATTTATCCTACATACATCACATCATAGTAAATGTGCAGAGCAGCACAGGTTAGGAGAAAATCTGAACAGTGATGAGATGGAAGAGATTATCTGCAAAAATAACTAGAAGTAATTTAAAGCAGAATTTTCAATATAGAAAATTGAAAAATTTCAATAATGGAAGTCAGAGCAGTAGAATAATTTCAACAATTATAAAAATTATATATATGTATACATGTATGTGTGGCTGAATATATACATGCCAGATACAGAGAATAAATACAGTCTGCATATGTGTATGTATATGTGTGTATATTTTTTTTTCTACATTCTCTATATATTCTGCTTTCTTGTCCACAATGTAACTAAACATACAATCATTATTTAAGGGATAAATTTTTAACAGTTTCTTATGAAATATTTCTAACACATAAAAGATTATATGGAGTAGATATGGAATGTCCATTTATCCTTCAGCTATCTTGAATAATATTCAACTCATAGACAATCTTATAGCATCTCTACACCCCGTCCTATCTGAAATTTTCTGAAGCAAATCATATGTAAATATTTATACCTCTATAATTATTTGTAACTTTTTACCATAACCATAGTACTACTATATATCTTTTTAAATATATTAAAATTCCTGAAATATCCAGGCAATATACAAAAGTCCTTGATTATCTATATTTCTTCTAAGTTTGTTCTAGTTGGACTCCATTAAAAAAGATTGCATTTAATGGCTATGTCTTTCAAGTCCCAAGTAGATATATTAAGATTCCTTATGATTGAAATCTTAAGACCACACATTCAAATAGCTCATAGGTCAGAAAAGTTATAATAGAACACTTAAAATACTTGTAACTGAATTAAGAACAAAATACCAACAAAGCTACAACTTTGAGATATAGCAAAGTAGTGATTTGAGGAAAATTTTAGACTTCAATGCTTTTACTAAAAGAAAAAAATGGTAAAAATTAATGGATTAAATATGCAACTTCAAGATAGAAAGGAAGGAATTACAGACTATAAGTAAAGAAAACATGAAGAAAAGAGCACATTATTGAAATATAAAACTAATATATCATACAAAATCACTTGGGGAAATAAAGATAACCCCAATTCTCTGACATCATTCCACTGGTAGGAGGAGACTGTTTTCTCTTCGCATGAATCTTTGCACTCTGCCTACTCTGACAGGAGTAGTGGAGGGCCTTCCTGGTGGCACAAGAGGTTAAGTCTCAGAAATATGAAGCTATGGGCAGCCACAGCAACACAAGTTCAATCCCCAGCCAGCGAGCCCACATGGCGCAGCAGACCTTGCCTATCTCAACTACTGCTCCCCTCAGCAGTGTACTGGAATCCACCTGTTCTGCTCCCCACTCTGTCTCTGGTGAATCCTCTCACCACCTGGGCACCTCTGACCTACACCCCAGCTCCTGTAGGCATAATAAAATAAAATAGATCTTTAAAAAAAAAAGAAGTGGAGCTTTGCTAGTTCTACATCTATCCCTTAAGAGGACTTAACATTTACACTTCCAGTTTCTTAGAACATTCTTATTGCCCCAATCTGCAATGTAAGAAATCTTAATACCCAGCTGGAGAGGTCAGGTAGCAAGGTCCCTTCTACATAGAGAAACCTAGGAGAATTTAGCACTGCATTTCCTTTCCCAGGGATTAGCATGTGGGTAAAGCTGTCTAGGACTCTCCATACCAGACCAAGCACCAACTGAATAGACCCAGGTAAACCCAGTCAATTGCACATAAGCAAAAAGATGATGCAGGCAAATTACCTCAACTCTTGACCCACAAAATCATGAGATAATAAAATGGTGGTTGTTTTAAGCCAGTATGTTCTGAGGGTACTTGTTCTACAGCAAAAGATAATGAGAATAACAACAACAAAAAAAACCTCCAAATGTTGGTTCTTTGAAAAGCCTAATTAAATTTGTCTCTAATTTCCAGTGATATTTGCAAAGAAGGGGGGAAAATAAGACACTAGATAAGACACTAGAATAAGACACAAATAAGACACTAGAAAACATATCAAGAAGAAATGGACTATGTTTGGGGAAGGTGACCCTGGATTAAAGCCGACAGGAAATAGAAGGGCAATCTGATGTGCAGAATAAATACTTGGTGGAGGTATGGATTCTTCCCCCAGTTACCGTGGGGGAATTATTTAAATCTATCGACCATAATCTGATAAAAAAGTAAAGTTAAAAAGTAATACTTCTTCTATAGATATGATTCCTTGATATTACAGTTTTCAGAGTATTTTTAGTCTCTGCTATTTAAAGGGACTGTACTTTGAATATGGTGGACTATAAGGAAGGCACAAAGTAGAGTTCAGAAGATAACTAACCAGTACTGATCGCTTAAGATAAAAAAAATAAGTGAATGGCAATCTGCCTTCAAAAAAAATTCACTATGTATATTCAGAACTTTTCATATCAACAAAGCCTATAAAAATTTATGAATAAATTCATAAAAACACAAAAAATTATGTATGAAATATATCATCTTATAAAAATATAAAATAAATATCACATTAGCAAGTTTGATAGATTCAATGCTTACATGAAAGAGCTAATTTTCATTCTTATGTATTCTATAAAACACTGCAGGTTAAATTCTTGTTTTTGGAAGGTTTCCCAAGATTTTGAAACTTGTACAAATAGCTTATGCCCCAATAACGCCATTGTACTTAAGTACTTAACAATAACATAACCACAAGTTCTACCTTACTCTACATTTACAAAAGTGACTTGAAGTTTTCCTAAGACTTCATAAGTTGTCTTTCTGAAGGTTATTTAGCATGAAATTTAGCTAATGACATTTTATAGCATGTTAAATTTTTTGCTGGTGTTTTGGAATGATTTTGAAGCATATGGATAAAGTGGGTGGAAAGGGCCAGAGTTCTATCCAAATGTTCTAGTTTGTTACCTTAGATAAAATAAAAAGGTATATCATGTTTGTACTTTAATTTCTGGCAAGAAATGTATGTTTAAATTACTTTTCAAATTCCCAAATATTTATATGTCAATTCTGAAATATAGTGTATAGTTAAAAAAATAGACCAAGTGTCATATTAACTGGTTTAGGCCCCAGTGGAAAGATTAGGTCAGTCTTAAATATATATATATCATTTGTATGTGTTTAGTTTCATTTTAAATGAGCAAAACCATTTCACTTATTCAGTTGTTTTCTAACTAGAATACACATTTGCACGGTAGAATTAAAAAATGTATATTTAATGTACATAGCTTAAATATAACAAGCATTTTACCCATTAATGGATACAGATTATCTTTCACTTTGAACATATAAAAAAAATTTTAAAACAGATGTAGCTATATAACATGGCATTTATTTAAAAATTCTCTACAATTTTACTAAAATTAAGATTGATATATCATCTTTCTCTATACCCATTAACTATTTTTAAAAAATACAATTAAAAACCCTAACTAGATGGTTTTTTTTTATTATTGCAAAGTGCCCTCTTTATCCTCTGTGAATTAGTTCAAAAGCCTACTACAAAGCATTAGTAATTCCTTTATTTCCAAGTTATTTTTAGGTTGCAATGGCTTTATTAAGATGTCCACCAAATGCTAAAACACTAAATATTGAGTTTTCTATATCTATACCACAGATAGGAAATTTCTTGCTTCAAATCCCAGTGCACACAAGTAAACACAATTACTCAAAACAAGGCAACAAGTGAGAAGTAGGGTTAAAATAAGAACTCAGACAATCTGACTCACAATGCAGCATTCAACCCCCTATAACTTGCTGTTTTTCTTTGTCCTCTTTGCTGTGAACCAAGACACTTGTTCTTTAAGCAGGGTGTTTCTGCTGCAAATCCAGTTGCTACTGCATTATGCAATGAAGTCAGAAGCCTGAGCTTGTGACATCAATATATGTTGCTATGGTAACTCTTTCCATAAGTATTACAGGTTCACTGTAGGCTCAAAAAAGAGGACTTTAGCAGAGTAGCAAAATAGCTGACTTCGTTCAGCCTAAATTGCAACAATAATTGGTGCAAAAACTATTTTACACTGGCTATAACTGATCCAGAATTTTTATGTTGTATGTCATTATTGGCATTTTTCTTTTATTTCATTTTTCTAATATCTACATATTTTTAATGAAAATTCTCCAATGGAAATAACATTACCACTGATCTTCTGGTATAACAAACCATGTGATGCAAGCAGCCATCTCCCTTACCATAACTCATTATTCCACACATTGTGTCAATCCAGAAGTGAAGTATTATTATGTGTCGTGAGTTATGAATCAGCACATAATAGCATGATTTCAATATAGTTTCCCATTACAGGAATTTTTAAAAGATGCCACAGGGATGCACATATGAAAGCCATTTTAGATAAGTTTTTTTCAACAAAAGTGTCTACTTTTAACAAAATAGCATTCAAAATCACC
>PVIJ01000421.1:194839-243476 GCA_004024925.1 Scalopus aquaticus
TTTAATTTTTTTTTTATTTATACATACAAGCTGGGGTACAGGCCAGAGGCGTGGGGCGGCGAGAGGGTTCACCAGAGACAGAGTGGGGAGCAGAACAGGCAGATCAGAGGTACACTGCTGAGGGGAGCAGCGGGCGAGGCAGGAGAGGTCTGCCGCACCATGTGGGATTCTCCCCGGCCGGGCGTCGAACTCGCGTCGCTGCTGCCGACAGCTCCACAGCGCAGCGCTCAACCGCTGCACCACCGGGGAGGCTCTCTACTTTTTATTTTTAAAGCAACTATATGGCCAACTGTGAGACTCTTAATTCAAGTCTGCAAACAAGCTTGAACTAGGCACTGGGGTTACAAAGTGTTGGGCATTAGCTACGAAGACATAGTCCCTTCTAGGAGAAGCTCACTTGGGTAACAGCAGAGGCAAAAATAATAAATGGGCCAGGTCCTATGCTAAATGCTTTACATCCATTATCTCATTTAATCTTCAAAGCAATACAGTGAGTGGGAAAGTACCACTATATCCCCATTTTACAGATAAGCAAACTGAAATTCAGAGGGACAAAATTGCTTGACGAGTATCACTGAAGTACGATAGTCAGGAATATGGCTAGCATTTGAATTTAAAGTGAACTGACTATAAGTTTTTATATGAAATTTTAACAGAAATTAAGGATAATGTCCTGATACTCACTGGTAAGAATTGAGAACTGCCTCATAACCCACTGAGCAAGGATTCCTTGACATAGAATTCACTGAGGCAGAAAGCAGAAGGCAGTCTTCAGGTTGACTTCAGAAATATATTTGATGAGTGAATTTTCTGTTTTCATTACATTCAGCAGTTCAGAAAGTGCCTACAGACACTTTTCTTTCTTTAGGTTATAAATGGAAATACTTCTCCAAAATATTGGTTCTATAACTTTTCTAAGACAGTTGCATTGATATTCTAATCTGCTCCAAGCTACTCTACTGTCTCAGATATAGCTCAGATAAGTATAGTAATACTTTAATATACATAGCATATTTCAGTTTACCAATCTTTCTAAATATTCACATATTGAGCACATATTTATTGAGGGACTACTATGAGTCAGGCATTGTGCTAAATATTGAGTATGAAATTACAGCCAAAAAAAAAAGGAAAGGGTCCCCAAATCCAAGAAATATATGTGTGTCACTTAAGGATAGGGTTGTGTTTTGAGAAATGTATTATTAAGTGATTTCATCACTGTGTAAATATCAGAGTGTACTTACACAAACCTAATCTATACTATTTTCATATAGGTAATTTGTCTTGACTGAAATGCACTGTAGAACATGATACAAATATAAATATATATAAATGGTTTATCTTGTATTACTCCAAACTTAAAGTATATAGTCTTGAACTCATGTTAAAAGTAATTAGGTAGCTGTTCTCTAAGTCAACACTCACAACTCATCATATGATTATTGGGCAAGATCAATTCAGGAAACACTATGAAAGTGTCTCCAAGAAGATAAATAAACTGGGGTGTAAACTGGGGTACTGCTTTAATTTGTGGCCTAGAAAGGTCTCTGAGGAGGTGATGGAGAACTGGTGAAGTCATACACATTCTAGACTATTCCTGCATATATGCAGTTCCAAGATCAGCTTTGCCATAGGTTCATCGAGTTTTATTTGTTGTTTCGACATGTTGGGTATTTTGTTTTTTATCTTCCACATTTTCTGCCATGAGGACTGCGTGATAGAAATAGCTCAACATCTCCACACAAAACACTTGACTTCATTTTCAGTCACAAGATTTTCTAAAAACCTCTACAATCAATAGAATGTAGGACGCTTGTGTCATCCCAGCATATCATGATTATAAATCTCATTGAACAAGCAACCCCAAACTGACTGGTGACCCCACATTAAATGCCTCTCAGAGTATATTTGTAAGAGATATTTCTGGATATAGGCCTTACCTCCAGGTGTCAATCTTCATTATTTTTTTTTTTTAGTCTTTTTTTCCTCTGTCTCCCAATCCAACATTCCTTTCTTTCTACCACAACATTTTCCTTTCTCTTCTCTCTCTCCTACTCTTTTTCTCCATTATCTCCATTTTTGCAATCCTTCTCACTCTCCTCCCACATCAGTTTTTCCTCTCAGCCATATTTTCCTTGATTTCTTTTAAAATATACTTACCTGGCCTTTGATGTCCAATGAATCCCTGTTCTGATACTTACCCTCTTTCTCTGAAAGCAAATCGCAGTATTGTTTGTGAAATTTAAGATACTATCTTACGGGCCTCCCTTGTGGCACAAGTTAAGCACAGTGCTGTGGAGCTGTCCGGGGCCACAGCGCAAGTGCGATGCGGGGCTGGGGAGATCCCCCATGGCGCAGCAGACCTCTCCTGCCTCACCTACTGCTCCTTAGCAGTGTATTTTGGTCTGTCTGCCTGTTCTGCTCCCCACTCTGTCTCTGGTGAACCTTCTCACCGTCCCACACCTCTGGCCTGTACCCCAGCTTGTATGCATAAATAAATAAATCTTAAAAAAAAAAGATACTGTCTTACCTTAGCTTATCTGAAGTAGCTAATTAATTGCTTACTTTTTTCTCTGAGATTTCCTTCTGTGGTCCTCAAAAAAATGGAGGTATGCAATGATATTGCAGATACAAAATATATAAATATTTGAATATTTTGCATTGTTTTAATTCTCCTAAATGTATGTGACCCATAAAGGACAATGTTATATTTTATATTTGGAGGAAACGTGCTGCAGTTAGAAATTAATCTTGTCTGTGATGTTTTCAGAAGCAGTATTTCAGATTTTATAAGTAATAGAAGTCAACTTTCTCCATTTCATGTTTTTTGCTGCAAATTCATTGATGTGTTCCAAAGACTTTCTCTACAGTAATAATATACAATTATCTATGCTTTGTTTAAAAGTTATCTTAATATGATTTTTATTAAAAGTTTGAAAGCTTAATATATCCATAATTAGGCACACTGAAAATACTTATTTTGAGCTATAACTTTATAAAGTAAGTACTCTTCCTTAGAAAGGAATAAATTAATATAAATTAATACACAAGGTAACACATTCTAGTGAGTTATTTTTAAATTTAGTTAAGATCTTCTGCCATGACACTATAAGTTTGAAACTATGCACAAACTCAAGGAATGAATTGAATAACACTAAATAAAGGTGAGAAAAACAAATATTCTTTTTCTAATGAGACATTTAAACAATATCCAAGGGACTCACTGTAAAGGTATTTCATTCCTTTATATTCTTATTTCACAAAGATGCTAAAATGTTGCTTGTTTACTTGTTAAAACACTCAGTAATAAGAAACATCATCAAACTGATGTAATTCCGTTATCTTAAGAAGATTCTGCTACTGAGAACATGTTGTTGAGTTATCCCCCTTTGGATGCTCATGTAGAGAGACCCCAATGGAGGTGATACTTTGACCTGATATCCCAAACAAGATTCTTTTTTCTCAAAACGGAGTGCACTAATATCTTTTGAACTTAAGGAGAAGCAAGGCATTGTCTGGAGACAAATGACTTCAAAGAGGAAGTATTCGGTGTGCGGAGACCATAGGTCAGACAAGACAACCAGCTGAGCCCTGAACATGTGACAGCATCCTGTCTATGACATCATCCACTGGGTGCTTATTTCACTTCAAAGGGTAATTTCAAAGAGTAATTTTAGGGCAGACTGAAGGTTAAACAAAAACAAGATTATTTTGATCGTGTTCTCAGGAAAAAATCTTCTAAGTCCCTCCATTCTTCTGACATGCATTCTTTTGCCTCCCTTCCCTCAGCTCAAAATTAGGGGGGGACCAATGTCATAGGGTTATTGTGGGGGGTAAATTAATTAATTCAATTAAAGCATTAGAATTGTGCCTTGAAGAGACTGGTCATTCAATTCATGTAAGCTGTTGAAATTGCTGCTGCTGTTATTACAGTACCAAATGTAGTTAAGGTTCTACTTACGTAGCTGTGGGGCTGAATCCATAAATCTGAAATCTGTAAGTAACCTAAATACCAGGGATATCCAATTTACATATTTTTTTTCTCATATCATTGTAAGACACCTATAATTAAGCATGCCTTCATCCATTTCTAATTACCTGGTGGAAAGAAAGGCTTATACATCTAATTATTTTAGGCAACTATTTTTCAAATGATTTAAACAATAGAGAAGAAGAATCCAAGTTAATGCTCATAGTTTTCAGAAAACAACCAACTTGAGAGACTATTATTATCCATGGAAGAGTAATTCAGAAATTATGGGATTTACCTGCAGAACAGATTAAGGAGAACTTTTCCAGTTTGGTGAGTTGTTCACAAAATGGCTGACTTAATAGCCTTCTCGGCACCATGGCGAATCTCCCTCCTGTTGGGACTGGGTGCAGTGTAACTTGCTTTGGCCAATGGAATGGTATTAAATTTAAATCAAGCAGCCGAGTGAGAGGTGTTTGTATTAATCAGGCTTCACCAGAAAACAGAACGAATATGTTTTTATATTGTATAAAATTATATTAATGTTATATGAAAGTAATGCGCTAAATAGTATATCAAAGTATATAATAATATAGTATCATATGTAAGTATATAGTTGTAATTTAATATGTATCATACTATCAAAATATTAGATATTATTTATAAAATCTATTGGTTCTATTTTTCTGGAAAGCCTTGACTAATACAAGCATCTTTTTTTCCTTTACATCACATTTATTTCTCTGTAGGCAGGTAGGTAGAGCTACAAAGATATAGAGACATATATAGATATTATACGAGAAAGAAAGATATTTAATAAATAATTGACTCATGATTATGAAGGCTGAGAAGTTCCATGATGACATGTAAGCTGGAGACCCAGAAGAACTCTTTTACTATCAGGTCTCCATTGGATTGGATGAGAAACACCCACATTGGGGAGAACCATCTACTTTATTCAGTTTATCAGTTCAAATCCTAGTCTCATCCAGAAAACTCTCACAACCCGAGAATAGCATTCAACTAAATCTTGGTCCGTGTAGCCTCGTCCAGTTGACACATAAAGCTAATCAATACAGTGCTCATAATATGGACTTACACCCTTTTGCTGCTAAAGTCTTCTATCATGTGAACCAGACCAGGATAATCTTCCACCTGCATATATTCTTTGGAGAAATGTCTGTTCCAATCTTTTTTCATATTTTAATTTGCATACTTGTCCTTTTATTATCAATTTACCAGAGTACTTTATATTTCTAGATGTAAGATCTTTATTGTATGCTATGCAAATGCTTTATCCCATTTTGTGGGGCTTTTTTATTTTCTTGATGGGTTTTGAAGCACATTTTTAATTTTGATGAATTCTTTTTATTTTGATGTAATTCAATGTATCTACTTTTTGCTTGCATTGCTCATGCTTTTTTTTTTCATATTTTTAAACCTGTTCATTAAACTAAGGTCATGAATGTTTACTCTGATGTTTTAGTGATTTTATCATTTTAGCTCTTGATTATAGATCTGGTCCAATTTGAGTTAACAGTTCTAGATGCTATGAGGCAAGGGTCCAACTTCACTCTTTCGTACATGAATATGCAAATGTCCTAGCATTAATTGTTGAAATACTGTTCTTTCCCTCATTTAATTGAATTGTCTTGGTATACTCATCAAAAGTCAATTAACTGTGTATGTGTGGGTTTATTTCTGGACTCTCAAGTTAAAATTATATGCTCTATATGTCTATCTTTATGCCAGAACCACAATGTCTTGATTAATGTAGATTTGTAGTAAGTTTTGAAATCAGGACATATGAGTCCTCCAAATTTGCTTTATTTTTTCAAGATAGTTTTGCCTGAGTCCCTTGCATTTCCATGAGAATTTTAGGATTAATTTGTGCATTTCTGAAGAAACAGAAGTTGGATTTTTCACAGAGATTGCATTAAATCTCTAGATCAACGTGGGCAGGGGAGGGATATTAATAACATTAAGTCTGAATAAAAGATGTCTTCCTTTAAAAAAAAAAAGATTTTTCTTATTTATTTTTGCATAGAAGAACTGGGATGTAGGCCAGAGGTGAGGTGGGTGAGAGGATTCACCAGAGACAGAGTGGGGAGCAGAACAGGAAGACTGACTGAAATACACTGCTGAAGGGAGCAGTGGGTGAGACAAGAGAGATCTGCTGTGCCATGTAGGTTAGCTCCCTGGCCGGGGCTCTAACTCTATCTGCTGCATAGGGCCATTGCATAGGGCCATTTCAGTGGTAGCACTGAGACATAACCCCTAAGCTACCAGGGATGCCCTGTCTTCCCTTTTTTAAGGCATTCTTTAATTTTTTCAACATTTTGAGGTTTTAATTCTTGCATTTATTTGGATAAATTTGCTCTTAACTATTTTATTCTTAATTATTTTCTTAATTTCATTTTGAGTTTTCATTGATAGAACCTCCCTGGTGGCTCAATGGCTCCCCGCAGTCACTGCAGCATGAGTTCCATCAGAGCCAGGGAGCTTCCCACATGGTGCAGCAGACCTCTCCTGTCTCGCCCGCTGCTCCCCTCAGCAGTGTACTTCAGTAGATCCACCTGTTCTGCTCCCCACTCTGTCTCTGGTAAATCCTCACACCACCCCACACCTCTGGCCTGCACCCCAGATCTTATATGTATAAATAAATAAATCTTTAAAGAAAAAAGAGTTTTCATTGATAGTGTATAAAGTACAATTAAATTTTGTTTATTGACCTTATATGGTGTTAACTTCACTGAACTCTTTCATTAGTGCTGATACTGTGTGTGTGTGTGTGTGTGTGTGTGTGTGTATTCCTAGTGTCTTCTATTTTAAGATGTCAATTACAGATAGAAATACTTTTACTTCTTCTTTCCAATCTGGATGCATTTTATTTCTCTTACTTGACTAGCTGCCCTCACTTGAATCTCCAGTCACAGTATGAATAGAAGTAGTAAGATACAAGAAGTGCCTTGCTCTTGGTGTTAGAGGGAAAGCATCCAGTTTTCCACCTTAACTAATATATTAGCTGCATTAGTTGAGGGAGATCCCTTCATTTAGACTGAAACAGTTCCCTTCAATTTCTAGTTTACTGAGAATTTTTCATTTTTTCATTTTCTATGGGGAAATCAAAGTTTAAATTTTATTTTAAAATGATATCAGCGTGAGGACCACTCTTGTGGAGCTTTCCTAAGTGCATTAAACTGTGAGGTGATGTCCTTCATTTGTGGGCAGAGAATATCCTGAACAAACTCTACAAACTTGGGTTTTATGAACTCTACCCCCACCCCAGACCAAACAGATCCAAGACACCAAGGATTACAAATCCCATAATGTCATCACCACTGAAGGGAGGATTGCTGGGAACTAAGGGTGAAATTAAGCAGCCAGGCTTGGTATATAACCAGACATGTGGGGCTTGGGGATAATTGTTTTTTCTCTGGTCTCAGCATGCTATTGGGGTCCCAGCTCAGCAGAACTGGTAGGACACATTCACCAACTGATCTTTCTCTCTTTCTCCCTGGGTTATTCCTTTCTTCCTTTACCCTTTCTGTAAATAAACCCTTCATTAACCTTTTTGTGTCTGTCTGCAGTTGAGTCTCATTGTAAGTTCCTTTTAAGCATGTGGGTGAGGACCCATTTCACATTGAGGTTGCCCTATAACACTTCTACCCTTGATCAACAAGTAAAGAAGAGAAGGGATCTTGAAGGGAAATTGGTGGCGGATGTCGTTGAGTGTTTTATCCTGAAATGGTGTGGGATTTTGCCAAACACTTTTTTGTTTTGTTTGTCTACGGAGATATTTTTTTTCTTTATTCTCTCACAGTGGTATATTAAGTGAATTGATTTTCATATGTTGAAACACCCTTGCAATCAATCCTGTGATAAATTTCACACCATACTGCTATCTACTTATGTCTTTTGGATTTGACTTGCCAGTGTTTTGTTAGAGTGTTGGCATCTGTATTCGTGAGGGGCATTAGTCTTGCAGTTTGCTTTTCCTGTAATGATGTTGTCTGGCTTTAGTATCAGCATATACTGGCCTCGCAGATGAGTTGAACAGTGTTTTTTGCTGGTATTTTTTTTTTTTTTTTGGAGGGAGTGGGGGGAATAGGGGGGTTGAGGGGTCTGGTGAAGGATTAGTGTGGAAAATTCTTTAAATGTTCAGTGGAGTTCACCAGTTGTTTGTTTGCTTAGGGATAGTCTCTAAACTGATTATGTAAAGTCTCTGTCCTTTGTGTTATATGGTCACTGAAATCTTTACCCACTTTAGTGATCAGTTAATGCTTAGTCAAAAATTCCTTAAATGCTTGGGATGAAAAACTGTCCCAGTCTCTATTTATGAGCTTTGTGTGCATGTTGGAGCTTAACTCTGACATCCAATTTACAACTCTGCCTTAACCTCCAGTTCTTGCTTGTGTAGAGCTTCAAGGTCAACGAGAGGCAGAGCTTCAGCCCTTCTCAAGTTCTTCCTGAGAAAGTACAAAGCACTACACAGGCAGAGGAACTTCTATATTCTAGGGAATATACCAGAACTTCCCAGAGTACCCATAGATACCTCACTCCTAAATTTTAGCTTTCAAACACTTTGATTAGGCTCTGTTTTCCCATCTGTGAACCATCACCCCAGGCATTATGAATTTTAAACAGTTGTTTGTAAATGTTTTCCATAATTGCCCTCTAGAGAAGGCCTTTTGCTTTGGGCAAGTTTGAGTCAGATCAAATAAAGGCAGGCCCTTCCTGAGGGTCATCCCAGGAGCTATGTAATACATTAAATGATTCCAGTTCTTTGGGAAAGAGCTTCTAAAGAGCTCTAGCCCTGCTCTGATCCCTCAGTTATTGGGAATGCATATGTATTTTAAATTCCCAGTCTGCCGCTGAGCAAGGAAGTGAGAGATAGACATTGCTATTCCTATCAACATTCACTAGTTCTTCTTGAATAAGTGTTTCCTGGGTTGCTCCAAGTCTTTGATTAATTTCCAGAGTCTGCCCCCAAAAATGGATTCTGACAGCCACTTTTGCTGTTCTAGTTATTGCATTTATAAATGGATACATTCTTTGGTTACCATTTTATCCCATTTTATCATTATTGGTAGTAATTAACTGTACCAAAAGTAAACACATACAGTACAGTCAGTTCACTAATATTGACCAGTAGTTTTATGACAACCCAATTTTGCATAATGACAGAGGAGAAATATATAGTAAAATAAATATAAGAACAAAAGCAAATAAAGCATGTCAACTATAAAAATATGACTGCAGGTAATGATTTAGGAATATCTTATGCGAATATGAAAAATAATTAAGTGTAAGGACACAGGACTAAGTGACTACTTAGGAGAAACATTATTCAGGTAGCTTCAAGATCTAAGAGAACAAATCACAATTTTTTTTATATTAGAATAACAAATTATGGGCCTCTCTGGTGGCGCAAGGTGTTACGTCTCAACACCATGAAGCTATCAGCAGCCACTGCAGCACCAGTTCAATCCCCAGCCAAGGAAATGACCCACATGGCACAGCAGACCCCTCCTGCCTCCCCGCTGCTCCCCTCAGCGGTGTATTTCAGTAGATCCTCCTGTTCTGACCCCCACTGTTTCTGGTGAATCCTCTCACTGCCCCTATCCCAGCTCTTGTATGCATAAATAAATAATTTTTTTAAAAAGAATAACAAATTATAAGATGCATCTGATAAATTAAGAATAAATTCTACTTGCAAAATTAACACATCAAAATGAAAACAAAGGTTTTTTGGGTTTTATTTAGAAACAGACTGCATAAGATTATTAAACACAATTTATACTTAAATTCTCACCAAGGATGACTGATGACAGAGGAAGAAATTAAGAGGAAACATTTTGGTGGCTGTACTTTTATTTGCTGACACTATGAAAACCAAATCTCTACTACACAAAGAATGAGTTCATAATGGAAAAACACCAAAGTATCTAAATTTGTCTGTGTACTATACTCAGGAAATGTTTTATGGGAAAACAAAGTTGATTTGCTAATGACTGTATTGGTATCTTTGCATTTTCTTTCATCTATAAAGGTGTTTTATTTTTAAATCCAATTTTCTCTGAAATGAGATTTTTTAAGTCATATTTTTCATATTCATCTCCATAGCAATTGATGAGGTAGATGAGATAAATAGAACTATCTGGGAGACACAGGATTCCAAAACAAATGATAAAGTATGTCTTAAAATTACATGGACTAAGTGCTCTTTCAGTTGTATCATTCATTAGTTAAATGGCCACCTTAATATGGTATGTTTGGGGACACAGACAAGAAATACTTTTAGTTAATGATTGTATATCATTATAGAGGGCAATTTAGAAGTGTATACAGAGGCAAGCCGTTCCAACAGTTATCATGAACCCAGATAATACTAAGAGGATGACTATCATTCTTTAAGTAGCACACTTGCCCTAAAAAGCTAGTCTCCCCTCTGAAAGTTTGATTGTCAGTGTGGTGTGTTAATCCTTAATCTCTCACTTATCCTAGTTCCTATTGCAATTACACTAATTTCTACACAAATGAGCATTCTATTGTCCAATAATAGTTTTATGTATATTTCATTTTGATCACATGCTCCTGGAGTTCTTAAATTACTGTATTACCCTTTCCTCCTCTTCTCTCCTTTACTTATATAGTCCTGCCCTTCAGCCAGCTCTTTGTTGGCCAAGAAACATCTTTACTCTTCCCTCTAATGTAACAATTCAAGTGATTTTGAAACCATGCAACCTTTCCTAATCAATTAATAAAAAAATTTAACTCTACACTAATTCTCTTTTTTACCCAAATTGTGTTTATCGAGGTAAGGTATGTCTACATCTTTGTGTCTGCTCTGGGGATAATAGGTTCACATCTCTACAAATGCATCTGTTCACATCCCAATAATCCTCCACCATGACACAAGTTTGGTCCTATCCAAACATAATGTTGCAATATCCTCTTACCTTGTTTCTCATTTTAAAAAACCTCATTGTCCAGTCTTATATCTGTAGAGGGTCATCTGTCTTACTGTCTCCATACTTTATTATCTAGTCATTGACATATGAATTCCATCCCAACTATTTTACTAAAACAATTCATACTTTACAGATTGAAAAGGTTGACTGCCCTGCTTTATAAAACAATCTTTCTCTCTCTCTCTCTCTCTCTCTCTCTCTCTCTCTCTCTCTCTCTCTCTCTCTCTTTCTCTCTTTCTCTCTCTCAACTTCCTTAATACTGTTGCTCATAGTTCCTCTGTCTCTCTGGGTCACACATCTGACCTCTCCTCAAATCCATTTCATAACCTTATTCCTCAAATGCTTGCTTTCCCCACAGATCTCCTTGTGGCTCTTTTTCCTGTACACACTCTTCATGGGTGGTTTCATTCACTCCCTGAGCCACAAATATAACTCTAAATTTATGATTCCCAAAAAATCTTCAGCCAAGAATTTCCTCCAGAGCTTCACATCCTTATCTGTCTTCCAAGTATCTCCATTTGTATGTCTGACAGAATATAATTCATCTAATGTAGAAGTCATTATTGGTCTCATAATTTCTGCTTCTCCTTTGTATCCCACACCAATGACTGGTGCCATAGCAGATGTAGTTGAGTGACTACCCAAAATCCATCCTTGCTCTTTTCTCTTTCCTAATGAAACCCAGGTTTCATTCAGATTTCTCTCCTCCTCTAGGAGCCCCTGAGCTCTAGGCCTGGTGTGTCCTAGTTGGTTAAAACTATTTTCAACCAGTAATGGTAGAATCATTTTCTGGCCTGTGAGTGGGTTTGCATGGAAATGTGATAAACTTCTGGTCAGTGAGACATGAGCAAAAGTCTACTGGTGTACCTCTGGGAAAGGTCTCTCACTCTTTTTTTTAAAGATTTTTTTTCATTTATGCATACAAGCTGGGGTGTAGGCCAGAGGTGCCGGGGAGTCGGGGGTGAGAGGATTCACCAGAGACAGATTGGGGAGCAGAACAGGCAGATTGACTGAAATACACTGCTGAGGGGAGCAGCGGGCGAGGCAGGAGAGGTCTGCAGCGCCATGTGGAAAGCTCCCTGGCTGGGAATCGAACTCATGCTGCAGTGGCTCTGGATAGCTTCATAATGCTGCATCTCAACCCATTGTGCCACCAGGGAGTCCCATCTCTCGCTCTTAGTAAAAACTCACAAGAAGAAACTGCCCCTTTGCCGCTAGTGACTGTTGCTGGCCTATGATTGACACCTGTAACTTGCAGGCATCCGTGTTTCCAACTGGAGCTAGCTGGAAAACAAAGACATGACATGATAGAAGAACTGAAAGACTGGCAGAAAACAGAGCTAAAGTTCCAATCCCTGGGCCACTCTTCACTTGAATAGTTACAAAGTCAGTGGGTCTCATCAGAGCCATATGAAAGGCTTCTAAAATAGACAGTGTTCAACCTCAACTCTAACCCCAGAAGTTTTAATCAAGTAATTCTGGATTGGGGCTAGAAAATACCTGTCTCCATTATGTTCCCAGGTGACTGGTGTCCAAGGAGCACACTTGGAGAACCACTGGCTTCAGGAGTTGACCTGGGATTTTCTACTACTGACTAAACACAATGAGTCCATTGTCAAAATCTTGCATCTCGTTCTAAACTTTCTTCTCCACACATGCTATGTTGAAAGGTTATTCATGCTTTTATGTTTTTTTCCAGAGTGTCATCATCTTTCCTTGGATCCCACCAACAAATCACCTGGTCTTCTATGCCCACTCTCTTGGCAGTTCACTTTGTCAACAGGGGAAGCTTTCAAAAATAGGAGTTTTGTTGTTTCTCATTTACCTAAAACTTCGCTGCACTCTCTGGGTCTGCTAGAAAATAGCTTAAGGTCTGTACCTTGAGCAGCAACGTTTCACCCACACACTTGAGACATAGTCCTTGTCTCTCTGCATCTTGTACTCACCAGCTCCGACCTTCCAGAATGTCTTCCAGTTCTTTGAGTTCTCTCTACTCCCTGGGCCTTTTAATCTGCCTTTTTGTTCTCTTCCATTCCACACTCTTTTTGTTTGAATTATACTTATTTATCTCAAACTAAATGTTTTGTTGAGATATTTCTTCCTGAAAAATTCTTCCCTCATCTCCCACACTTGGAGACACCTGTGAGCTCTGAGCTGCACTCTACCTGCCGACATCAGTGCTTCTTTTCATGTGTTGTTGTTACCTCTCTCCCTGTCTGTACAGTTTGGAAGATCAGAGGCCATATCTGCCTCAGCCACCTCTTGAGTCCCTCGCATACCATTTAGGACCACCTTTTATCATTATTAACATTATCTCCATCATCTCACCTCCTCCTCATCTAACAGATAGACACAGAGCAAAGATATTCAATATTCAATATTCAATATTGATATTCATATTCAATATTCTTTTTTTTTTGAAGATTTATTTATTTATGTATACAAGAGCAGGCCAGAGGTGTGGGGTGTGAGAGGATTCACCAGAGACAGAGTGGGGAGCAGAATAGGCAGTTCAACTGAAATACACTGCTGAGGGGAGCAGCGGGCGAGGCAGGTCAGGTCAGCTGCACCATGTGGGAAGCTCCCTGGTCGCGGATCGAACTCATGCTGCAAGCTCGTGCTACAGTGGCTGCAGATAGCTTCATAGGACTGAGACTTAACCCCTTGCACCACCAGGGAGGCCCACATAGTTAATATTCTAATGACCATATTTTACCCACAAGAAGTGAGGCTCAGAAAGATTAAGTAATTCACTCAATGGGTCAGTAAGGAGAAAGCAGGTTTTGAGTCCCAGGGACTTTAAATTCGTACGTGTGCCTCAATCCAAATTCAGAAAGCACTAGATTTTAAGAGCAAAAATAAGTATAAAAATTAATAAATTGATAATTAGTAACTAGAAATATAAACACTCTCTATAATTCTCTTTCTGATAACAGTGTAGCAGCACCTAATTTGCTTATAGAAAACCAGCTCCTCTGTACCCACCCCCCACCTTCCATCGCCTGAGATTTCACTTCTTATACTTTAACACATCACCCCCTTCCAATACACCTGTGGACAGTGGCCGATGGAAACAGGCTTAATGGCAGTTTGCCAGAGAGGGACCAAGCCTTCACTGGTTCTGTCCCCAGTTTTCCCTACAATACCTTCACCTTCTCTGAGGGATGACTGTCCAGTGAGCCTTTTAACATCATAAGGAAGAACTGACATCCATTAGAAAGAGCCAATTGCCTCAATCCAAATCCAGAAAGCACTAGGTTTTAAGAGCCAAAGTAAGCATGAAAATTAATAAATTGATAAATTAATAAAACAAATAGAAATATACATGGAAAATAACTTGGAAATAAGAAAATGAGAAATGCAACTATTCATAAAGAACAATCCCCACCTCCAGGCCTATTGGGCACGCACGTTCTCCTGCTGCCGCAGCGGCCCAGCCCCCCATCTGTCTCCTTGGGCACAACGAGTCTGGAACTCCTGAGCACGAGGACCATGTTCCATCCCTGGTACCCAACATTTCCTGACATGATGGTTTCTGACATAACAGAGGTCCTCAAAAAAATTGAAAAATAAAATGAAGGTGCTTGTACACATAATGTAATGAAGAAAATATTTCTATCACAGGTTTTTTCTCTCTTAGTAAGACATTTGGAAAAAAAATATCCAGTTGAATAATTTTTTAAATAGAACTTTTTAAGTAGAACTTTAACCTGTCTGGCCAGATTAGTATCGGGACTAAAATGCAAAGCTAAGTTGTCCTCTATTCTGTCATCTCCAGTTCTCTGAAGCAGAGAGATTTATATAAACTGTCACCCTGCCTCATTTGCCATGCAAATCTCCCACTGCTGTCATGCATGGCCCCTCCTAACCTGGAGTAGAAGTCCCTTATACCTCAAACAACAGTCTTCACTTGGGGAAAATCTGAATTTAACCTAATGTTCATCTTAACACCAGTCAATATTTTCCAGTGACAAGACCACAAGCCCCTTCATATAAGGGAACAGAGGGAGGAGGCCGGGGGAAAGGACAGACCCCCCCCCCCACACACACACACCCCAGAACCTGATTTCGATCACACAATTCATTCCGCCTCCAGGAAAGTGGCTGCCCTGGAGAAGACATGCTCAGCCTCCTGGAGGAATTTACTCCTGAGATGGATGAAATTTTTCTAGTTAGTACTATAATGAGTAGATTCAAAATTAAGACTTTCAGAGAAAAGAACATCCTGCAGATTGTTTGAACTATGTTTCTGAAATTCTTTGTAATACATGGTGACTCAATCTTGTTTGTTCATTGCAAACATAAACAGGGCTGATTTTTCAGGGTGTGCCTGGTTAAACATATTGTATACACCCTCTATATTGAGACTAACACCCGGTGAGAAGCTGCAGTTTATTTTTTGTAGCGTGTTTAGTTTTCACATAGGATAGAAATTGAGAAAGAGGTAAATAAGGTTGACAGATGTCAGCTCATGAATATCCTCTGTCCACTTACAGCATTTTTGCTATAAATGAAATTATGGGACCCTGGACAAAACTAAAATGGGGTTCCATGATTAGAGGACAGTTATGATCATTGCTAATTTCCTAGCTGTGATGTTTGTGCTGTGGTTACATTGTATATCTACTAGATGCAGAGGGTTTGGAGGTACAGGAAAAGAAGTGCAAGAACATTCCCAGGTTGACAACAGTGTAACAAGTATAATACTAGTAGGTGTCAAAGATGATGAAAACAACCAAGTACATGCCATAAAGACAAAACACCAGACATGAATCTGTAACTCAATATTTCCTCCAAAAATGACATTGACCTTCATGCTTACTCTTGAAGATTTACAGATGTCTCAATACAAGTTACTGTGAACTGGATGCTGTGTCACTCTTCTCCTCTGTGGAATGAACACTGGGAGGAGCAGGAGTTGCTGCAGTCTAGTCTTAGTTTTGCATTTATCCTAATTTGATTTTCAAAGGTAAATCAGTCACCATATTGAGGCTGTCTTCTCTACCTAATTCATCTCTCTAAAACAGTTTGTTCTATCTCTCAATAGTTCAAATTACAATTTTGAGTAGGGTTAATCTTTATATGATACTATGACCACCTCCTACTAGGGGTGAGAAGAAACCCCTCCGCAAAGAAGTGTTTCTTGCTCATTTGCTATTTCAAAAAGCAGCAGCCACAACCCTAACTTGGTACAGCATTTTGGGATTCTAATGCCTGCCCCTTTCTCAGTTGTTCTTTCCATATGAATCTATAACACTGTGACACTAGATTCATAGACAGTTCTAAAGTTCAGCTTTCATTCTTTCACAACTATGTAGCGTGCAGATGGTGAGAGAAATACAGTTTCTTTTTTTTTTAAGATTTATTTATTTATACATACAATCTGGGGTACAGGCCAGAGGCGCAGGGCGGCGAGAGGGTTCACCAGAGACAGAGAGGGGAGCAGAACAGGCAGATCAGAAACACACTGCTGAGGGGAGCAGCAGGCGAGGCAGGAGAGGTCTGCCGCGCCATGTGGGACTCTCCCCGGCCGGGCGTCGAACTCGCATCGCAGCTGCTGACAGCTCCTCGGTGCAGCGCCCAACCGCTGCGCCACCAGGGAGGCCCAGAAATACAGTTTCTGAAGATGCTTGCAGTCAGGTGGAGGAACTATGAGCAAACACTAACATCCGTACAGGAAATACAGAAGCCGAGCCTCTTCCCCTCCCTCTCACCACAGGAATCAGAATTTCCCATCTTTCCAGTTCCTACTGGTTTGTGAGAGAATCCCTTCTTCCCATTCTCCCCCAGCAACCCCACTTCACAAGCACGGGAAATGACATTTCCCGTGATGGAAAAATGAACTTAGGGGCCAGGGAGATACACGTAGCAGGTGTACTTACCTCCCTGAGTCTATTCCCACATGCGCAAATCTGGGACAAGCAAAACTACCGCTTCGGTCGAAGACTAGATTAAATGTAATTGTGCATATGGAAGCATTTACCCTCAAAACAGCCTCCCAAGGAAAGCAATGGACAAACAGAAAGGAACTGATGATGACAGGAGAGGGAAGAGGAAGGGAAGATTAAAGACCTCTGTTCCACGACTGGCACACCTAGCTGCCCATCTCTACACATGGGGAGTAGAGAAAAGTCTCTCTGCCCTTCCAGTGTCAGCAGCAGAAAAGCCTCAGGCAGCCTGTCCAGGTTCTTTTCAGATTTTGCACCCCAGAGACAGCAGCTCACTCAGCTGGAGCTGATACTAATTTCCTTCTTGGGGATTTACAGACCTGGGAAATAGTATCTCAGAATCCATCCCTTATCCCAGCTCCTTCCAATTCTGGACTCCAAGTGTGGTTTTGGGCAAAGAGGAGACTGTTCTGTGTTTCCTATCAAGCCACCCAGAGTTTGCAACCCCATGTGCTCCAGCCCTGGAGCTATTAATAAACTACTAATAATCAAACTATCAACTAACCCCACATATTGAACACATGCCATACGTAACACTGAACTGTCTCCTTCATGAGGTTGTCATAAGAATCTATTAGGTGATATATAAAAATAGGTTGACAAAATAATAAGTACTAAAACAATAGATAGCGTCACTAAAGAAATTATTAAAAGGAAAGACACAAAGTCTGTGAAAGGAAACGCGAGACTACTTGTTGCTTAAAATTGCCTATTTTCTCTAACTACCTTAAAAGACTTTTAAAATGAGGAAGAGCTTCTGAATTGTGAAGCACTGTTTTTCTAAAGTATAAAAGATTCTTCTTCTATCATATAACATTTGAATTATATTTCTAAGTAAATCTAAGCTGGTAGGTGTTAGACTGCATTTTTGACAATTTGGCATAAATGTCCAAATCAAGTATTGAAGTTCAAACTATTCTCATCAATCGTTTCTTAAAAACATTTGTAAATAAGGTGCGATCTAGCCAAAAGGCCAATTGACTAATACAATAACATCATCCGAGTAGGGAATCTAATTGGATCAATTAGGCCTAATATGGGAAGTTGAACTAGGCTGTTCATACCACGTCCCATAACCTCTTTTTGTAAATATTTATTTATTTATGTATACAAGAGCTGGGGTGTAGGCCAGAGGTGTGTATGGGGGGTGGGAGGGAGTTGGTGAGAGGATTCACCAGAGACAGAGTTAGAAGCAGAACAGGTGGATTGACGGAAATACACTGCTGAGGGGAACAACGGGCGAGACAGGAGAGGTCTGCTGTGCCATGTGGGTCAGCTCCCTGGCTGGGGATCAAACTCATGCTGCAGATAGCTTCATAATGCTGAAACTTAACCCCTTGTGCCACCAGGGAGCCTTTTAATTTTACATTTAATGCATTGCTTTTTAAAATTTCCTAGAGTAATTCTGAAATCCATCATCAGAATGGATTTGTGCCTTTTGAACTACATTATTTTTTCTTTTATTAATCAAATTTTATTGACAGGTGCACATACTGAACTGGTGTCCCCCACCAAAGTCCCAGTGTCTCCACACTATCACACTACCCCTCTCTCCCCCAGCACTGGTAATCACCATATTTTTACAAAGTCGAAGAATTAGTTTTGTTATTTTGCCAGTTTGTTTCCTTTGTTTATGAATATTCCACAAAAAGGTCCAAAAATACGCAAAAGATCTTAATAGACCCTTCTCCATACAAGACATAGATGGCCTACACATATATGGAAAAAATGCCCAAAATAATTTTTCAGAAAGGAAATATTGTTTTATTTAATGTTAATATTCTCAGTTCTACCAAGTATACCTCATTTTCTTCAAATTAAAGCACTAAAATCCTTCATTTTTGGCTTTTGAGGTTTGTTTATTTTGCTTTGTTTTGGGGGTTTTTTGAGATTTTTTTTTTTTGGTCTAAATATGGAAGGTCAATTCATTCAAGTAGTATAGGGTGGGGGAGTTTTTAAACAATTTTATTTTCCTTTACATGTTCTCTGTAGACTGGCCAAGGAAATTTATAAGTAATCCACCAAGTCACATTACAAGTCATTTGATTACTAGCTGGCATGTAGAGCAACTGCATGAAAATGCAGCTTAAAAAAATTAAATGCTGAGTTCATAGCACAGAGATACGAGGCACATCGACATAAACACATATCCTGTGATTTTACCATTAGGAGGCTACTTGTCTTGTTTATTTCCAGCTTCTAGCACAGTGTGATCATAGCAGTCACTTAATAGATATTTGTTTAACATATTTTGATAAAATAAATAGAAAAGTCCAGAGAAAACGACTAGACCTGAGTGTGGGTTGAAGTAAGCTTTCTTCTTTGCTCTGTTTTGCTTTTTCCTAGCATACAGAAATTATTTCTGCACAGCTAGCAATTTCCTTACAGCAAATTTCCCAGTAAGTCAGAATCTACTTAAAATTTGCATGGGAAATGTACTGGTAATGGTAGAAAGCATTTTGATCAGCAGCCAGACCCAGACCACAACATTTTGAAAGGGATATGAAGTAAGCTGAGTCCTTCACAATAGGCTCTTACCCCACAGAACTCTTTTTCACAATGGTTTCCAGGGATGAGTTATCACCAAGAAGGAATAACTCAATATGTGACCTCGTCACAAACTGAACTGTTTTTATATTTTGATAGTGTTCATTTTATAAACGCTTTATGATACTAACTCTTCTCCATAAGACTAAACTATGGATACTTAAATGTTTCCTTTTCTAGACAAAATGCAAAATTGTGGCTAAGAATCTTTACCGATTGTGGGGCTAATTCACCTAATGGCATGTTGTACATTCCTCAATTACTTTCCCATCTCCCCAAAAAGTGTTATAAACCAAAATCAATTTTCAGCTTGAATTCCATTGTAAATCTGGAAGATGTAATGGCGGCAAATGACAGACTTGAATTAAAATGAAAATATAGGCACAACCTGAATGTCACTCTTTATTATTATATATATCTATATATATATACATATATATTTTACATACACTGTTTATTTTTAACTTAAGTGGATGGTTGTATGTTCTGAGGCCCATAGGAAACACAGTCAACAAAAATCATCATGATCCAGTGACCAGAAGCAGAAGTCAGAAGCCTTTGGCCACACTGCTGTAGACAGGAAACGCCCAAAGGCAGGCTTTTCCAACCTCTGAAAATGTTGATGCAAAAAGAAAAAACGTTCAAAAACTAACTGAGGTGAAAGGATCAAAGGTCTTAGGGGTGAGAGACAGGAATATGAAGAGACTATGAAAGAGAATGAGAGAAGAGCCCTGGAGAAAATAGAAGAAAACTGAAGATAAATGTGTCATTCTACAGAGAAATACTTGGGACCAGAGACAGGAATCCTACCTGCTATTTGGCTGGTAGTGTACTAAAACTCTCCTAGTGTATCTTTGAATGCCCAAGGGCTTACTTAGCTTCTCGTGATCACTTCCCAATCCCTGCAGCCCCTGTTTAATGCACCCTATATTAGCCTAACTCAGAACCCTCTGCATCAAGCATCATCATTCACTTATGTAAAAATATTCTCTCCCTGAGCATTTCTAAGTTTAGGAGAAATCTAGTGATGATCGAATTATTGAGGATGTTTGATAGAAAAATGAATGAAGAAATAGAAATTCAACTACATTATCTTCTGCCATTTTGCTGGTCTCCTCCTATCTTCCTTTCTTCTTTCCTGGAGCAAAAACTCAAGATCCATTCTACCTCACTCAGAGCAAGTCACCAATGTCATTGAAAGCTTTGCACCAGCAATAATTAGTCTCTGGGTTTGGGGGAAGAAGAGAATCTTAGTAGAGGCAGACTTTCTACCAACGATTGTCAATGCTTTCTTTCACACATAGTGGAATAGTATCAATATCAACCATGATTTCACTCAGATATTATACTTCTTAGGGATCTTATGTAGTGACTGGGATCTTATTATTAAAGAATACTTATGAATATGAAATGTCTGTAAGTGGGTCATAAAGCTATAATGTAACCATGTTTATTTAATATTTTATTTAAGTAATTATATAACATTTTTATAAGTTATATATATTTACATGCCTATAAGAACTTCAGAAAAATATGCTAAATAATATGTTAATGTGAATAGTCAAGTATGGGTGATTATAACTTTCTCCTTTATTCTTTTGTGTAAATGTTTTACCACAAGGAGGAATTGCTTCTTAAATCAGAAAGAAAGAAAGACATAACTCATTTTAGAAAATATCATAAGGTCACATTCTGTAAAATTGTTTTTATATTAAAGTGATACCTGTTTACTTTGAGTTACAGCAAGCAAGTGACTCTTCTTCTAAATGTGAAATAAATACTTCACTTGTCCTTGAAACCCAAGCAATTTGACTCTTTGCGATACCATGAATTTGATTTCTCCTTGGGGAGCCAACCCTTTTCAGAAATGAAGCCATACCCTTATGAAATTAATACATTAGATTAAAGGAAAGAGAAAAAGAGAAAAGAAAATCTTAATATATGAATGAGATACAGAGTTGCCTGTCTTTTTTAAAGTCTTTCAATACAAAATTTTCATTATGAAGGATTTAAACAAGGTATTTACTTATTAGATTTGACTAAATCCTCTGAATTAGATAAAAATGACAAAATTCTACCTAAAGGTCACCTTTTAAAAACATTGTTTTTTAAAATGCATGCTGTGTTATCGCAGTCATAGATCTACATATATTAATCTCTTCTAACGAATTTCACAAGTACTAGTGGTGCAAAGCATCAACCACAACTTCTCTTCCTGTCTCTCACATGAAGACCCAATACACTCTACCTCTTTAATTTTTAAATTAAACATATTCAGGATATAGTACTGCCACTGATTTATTTATTTATTCACATATTCAACAAATGTATACATGCATCTAACATGTTAGGGCACTGTGTTGGGCTCTGCCAATAATGAAATGAACAATGCCTGAAGTACTTCTAGGGAAGATCCTTAAAACACTGGTAGAAAACCAAGGCGAAGGAGCTGACTCTTTGCCTCAACGCCTCAGTTACAATTCATGTTTACCTTTCATCCCCCCAAAAATATTAGTATTGATTGAAGGAATCACTGCCAATTTGTTTATTATTTTCTTCCTACCTTCCTTCCTTTCTTTTTTCTTTTATATATATATTTAATTTGTATCTTTTACATTATTGTGTATTTCCCGTGGGTTACCCACCACCAATTCACCCGTGAACCGTCACCATAGTTCCTTGTGCTCTTCTCTCCCCCATTTTGAACCCTTATCATCTCCCTCCCTCACTGAATATCTCTCATTTCTGGTTGCCTGCTAGTTTTTGTTTTGGTTTTGTTGTTGCTGTTTTTATCTCCTTCTGATCTCTTGTTTGGCTCTCCTATATTCCTCCTATAAGTGAAACCATTCAATATTTTTCTCTTTACTTTCTTTCAGTAAACACTACCTGTACCAAGCAGCACATTACCCACTAGCCAGATGAAATGTGACTAAACCCTAGTTGAAATGTATTGTAAGTGTAAAATAGAAACTTCATTTCAAAGACTTAGCATAGAAAGTGCAAAATATCTCAATAATATTTTACATTCATTACCTTGGAATGATAATCTTTTATAATAGTAGATTGAGTAAAATAAACAATAAAAGTTAATTTCACCTGCTTTTTACTTACTGTACTGAACCAAATTAAAGATTTTTTTTAATTTTTAGGTGGTTTGCATTATATTCTAGCACATGTACATTGCACTAAAAGCACTCTGTTATTCTGAGGAAAAACTAGAGAAGCCTAGGACTTCTCAAAGCACATTTGTATAAAACATTAAGAAATACACTTTAGTTTCAGTTATCAGTTATGAAGGTCAGACCATGTGTATAAGTATACACTGTTCAGCAAAACAACAAAAAGAAAGAAATAATTGTGTATCAGCACTAATTGCTTAGTATATATTATGTATTATAAAATACAGCCCAAAATAGTGATTTACCTCCACTTTATCTTTGGGGATTAGATGGGAAAGAAATTTTTCTACCTTGGTAACATATTTCATATTATTGAAAACAAGAACGTTATAAAACTCATCAACAGATCTATTACTGTAGGAGTTATTATTATACATCTTAAATATGGATTCTGCATACATCTAGACATGTACTTATCTAGAAAAAATTCTTATCATATACCTGATGACCAAGAAAACAATAAGAATGAAATATTGCTTCTAATTTCTCCTTAAGAATTGAATAAATCCAATTCCCTTGTATTGGCTATGATTCAGAGTTAATATACTTAGTTTCCAGGTTAAATATATGGAGATCAGTGGAATGGCAATTGAATTTTTAAATGATTCACATGTACATAAAAAAAGATATTTTTACTCGGTCGTATGGAAGCTCGATTTTTAGCAGTTTGAGGAATCGCCATACAGCTTTCCATAGTGGTTAGAACAGTTAGCATTCCCACCAGTAGTGTAGAAAAGTTCCTTTTTCTCCACATCCTTTCCAACATTTGTTGTTGCCTGTATTTTTACATCCTCATAGATGTGAGGTGGTATCTCATTGTGGTTTTGATTTGCATTTCCTTGATTATAAATGATGTTGAACATTTTTTCGTGTACCTGTTGGCCATTTTCTTTTCTTCTTCGGAGCAGTGCCTTCTTAACTCTTCTACCCATTTTTTGACTGGATTATTGGCTTTGTTTTTGTTAAGTTGTGTGAGTTCGTTGTAAATTTTTGTCATCAATCCTTTATAGGTTGTATTGTGTGCAAAGATCTTTTACCAGTTGGTAGGGTGTCTGTTAGTTTTGGTTAATGTCTCTTTTGCTGTACAGAAACTTTTTAGTTTGATGTAATCCCATCTGTTTATCTTGTCCTTCACTTCCTTCGCTTTGGGGGATGTGTCTTTAAAGATTTTGCTGAGATGTATGTCGTGTAGAGTTTTGCCTATATTTTCTTCTATAAATTTTATGGTTTCAGGTCTTACATCCAGGTCTTTTATCCATTTTGAGTTGACTTTTGTGCAGGTAGTAGTCTAGCTTTATTTTTTTGCATGTGGTTGTCCAGTTTTCCCAGCACCATTTATTGAATAGACTGTCCTTGTTCCACTGCATTTTCTTTGCTCCTTTGTCAAAGATTAGCTGTTCATAGATATGCGGCTTTAATTCTGGGTATTCTATTAGGTTCCATTGGTCTGTGTGTCTGTTTTTGTTCCAGTACCATGCTGCTTTAATTATTACGGCTTTGTAGTATAGTTTGAAATCAGGGAGTGAAATTCCTCCGTTTTCTTTCTTTTTAGTCAGGAGGGCTTTAGCTATGTGGGGTTTTTTGTGGTTCCGTGTGAATTTCATCAGTAGTCGATCTATTTCTTTGAAGAATGTCATTGAGATTTTTATTGGAATACTGTTGAATCTGTAACTTGCTTTTGGTAGGACTGCCATTTTGATAATGTTAATCCTTCCAATCCATGAGCAGGGGATATCTTTCCACTTTCTTGTGTCTTCTTCTATTTCTTTCAACAGTGTTTTATAGTTTTCTTTGTATAAGTCCTTTACCTCTTTTGTTAGATTTATTCCCAGATATTTGATTTTTTTGGTTTCGATTTTGAAGGGAATGGATCTCTTAATTTCTTCTTCTTCAGATTGGGTGTTTGCATATAGGAAGGCTACTGATCTTTGTGTGTTGATTTTGTACCCAGCAATACCACTTTTGGGAATCTACCCAAAGGACACAAAAAAACTAATCCAAAAGGATACATGCATGTTATTGCACCTGCATGTTATTGTGGCACTGTTTACAATAGCAAAGGTATGGAAGCAACCCAGATGTCCACAAATAGATGATTGCATCAAGAAGATGTGGTACATATACACAATGGAATACTATTCAGCATTCAAAGAAGATAAACACATGCAATTTGCAGCAACATGAACGGAATTAGAGGGGATCATACTCAGCAAAATAAGCCAGAAAGAGAAAAGTATTGAATGGTTTCACTTATAACAGGACTATAGGGAAATCAAATAGGAGAGAGACAATGGGGGGAGACACAAAATGGAGTAGAAAAAGACACAAGAGACCACAGAGATGGATCACAGGTGAATAGGTGGTGGGTTACCCAAGGGGAATACAAAATGTGAAAGATATAAATAACAATAAATATATATTTTTTAAAAGATATTTTTAGTAAGAAAGTTATTAGAATAATATCTCTTTTGATTAAAGGCATTCTTTAATTTTGGTAGAAAGGACAATCAAAATTTTTATCTTAAAACTTTAAAAATTTGATGGGACTTACATTACACTTTTCTTAATAATGCATCTTACTGTGTTTATTTACAGTGTACACCACACTATAAAATACCCCACATTACTTTTACAATTATCATTTTTATAGTAACATATCTATAATATAATAAAGTTATTTTTCAAATAATTTTGAATGTAATAAGAGAGTTTCAGCAACACACTCCTAGGTATATTTTTCCAGAATCCACTCATTATAAGTCTCACCTTAAATCACTTTGAAATAACCATAATAGCATGCAACATAATATAGGGCCACACCTCCAAAGTAAAAAAATTACACTTAAAAAGAAATATATATGTATACTTTTTGACTGATAGAATCATTATCTTTAATATTAGATGACAGTGAATAGATTATTCCTTGTTTTTATAATACATTGCCTCATCTTCCTTATTGAGAAGTCCTAAACTTTCATAATTCTCATCTCTGTGATATGGCCATTGAAAGATTCATTAAAATATTGCCTTCATCGGGATGTCCTGCTTCCATAGCTTTCTTCAGCATGTTTTATATCCTCTATTGAGCTTTTTTAATCCTGCATCTTCTTTATTTTCTTATTTAAAACTTCCGTTTCTAACTTCTGTTCATTATTTTTTCAGGATATTCATTTGTTCTTTGAGTTTTCCTATGTATCTTTGATGAACTATTTTGTGTTTTCTTCCATTTCATTGAATTTCCTTATCATGGAAATTTTGAACTCTGATAGGAAGATAAAATTTTTATAGACATCTGGAAGGTGAATTTACAGTTTATAAATAAAAATTCAGAACCCCAACATCTTACAGTTCTCCCTGGATGATGCAGTTCAAGGGAAAATGACCCGATCTTTTCTCTTCCCAAATCAGGTTTACACACACACACACACACACACACACACACACACACACACACACACACACACAAAGATTTTTGCCCCTAAAGCCCTGCTCCCTCTGCCTTCTACCCTTGGAATTAGAAATAAAAACAGAAGTCTTCCTTTACTTCTTTTATTTAATAAAATCATAGTAACAAGTAACATATGTATCAATCTTCAGCTTGTTTTGTTGCTCTGGAGTAAGTTTCCAGGATCTATCCAACTTTAGGATTGTCCTTCAAAAATGTATAGATATCACTACTTAATGAGGGAGTGAATACATAACCAGTCAATGGCCAGATCATGTATGAACATGGAACTCTGACCCACCATCTGCACCAATCCACCCAAGAAACCAACATGTTCACTTCAGTAACCAGCCCAAAAAGTCAGGCCACCTCTATATCAGCCATAGATAGTCAAGCCATCATCTCTGGCAACTGGTCCAGAAACCAAACAATGAGCCTTGTTAAAAATTGACCCAAAATGACCAGGAGTCTGGCCTCCCTCAGGGCGCAAGAGGTGAAGTCTCAGCACTACGAAGCTATGGCAGCCACTGCAGTTCAATCCCCGTCCAAGCAGCTGACTCACATGGCGCAGCAGACCTCGCCTGTCTCACCCGCTGCTCCCCTCAGCAATGTATTTCAGTTTCAGTAGATCTGCTTGTTCTGCTCCCCACTCTGTCTCTGGTGAATCCTCTCAGCGCCCCCCCTCCCACCTCTGGCCTACACCCCAGATCTTGTTTGCATAAAAAAATCTTTAAAAAAAATGACCAGGACTTGATTAATAAATGAGTTACCCTAATCTGTCTTCACTTCCAACTTAGGACAAACCAGAGAAAGCCAAAAATACACCCTTACATAGCCAATCACATCGAATGTCCCAGATTTAGTTAACCCACCTACAGCTTCTCTCTGTGAAGAGTCTCCAATCAGGGCGCCCCTGAGTGGCTCCTTTTTCCAGTCTAACGCACTCACGCTCCTCTGCATGTCTTTGAGTCTCTGCCAGAAATGCAAGTGACAGTGGCTGGCTCCTCTGCCATAACAAGCTCTGAATAAATAGCCTTTGCTTGTTCTCATTTGGTTGGTCTTTGTTTATTTCTACATGCAGCAGGCAATGATAGTTTCATGCTTAATATCATTTATTGTAATGAAGCAGTTGGCAATTTAACTGTAACATATGTTTGGTTAATTTGTATTTATTTATAATTTGCTAAATTATGTAAATTATTTAATAATTATTTAATATCTTATTAAAATTTCACTTGGACTTGTTTCCTACATAGAATTAGCTGTAACCCTAGTAAAAATGGAATTTAGACTGCTTAAGGAAAGAATTCACAGTTTTATTTATTCATGTCCACAGTTAGCAATAAAAGCAAATGTTTGAATGTAATTTATGCCATAAATGATAGATTTGTGAGTTTTGTACATCAAAATGAGTCATCATCAAAGTGTTTTATATAGTGAAAAACAATATTCATATCTGTAGAGCCTTTCTATATAATTAGCTTAACAAAAGAATATTAAATCTGAATATATAATTGCTTTTATTTCTGCAAAAACATTTGGTAAGTGGAAGAAAACAGCATGATTTCTAGAGTAGTAGAGAGTAACTCAACTGAGGTTGAAATGTGATAGGACTTCCTAGACATTTCAGTCCTCATAGTAAGCTGTTTATAAGGTCTGTGACATGAAGACACTTAAAATTCAAACCATGAATCAGAAGGAGACATTTTGAAAACAAACAACTGGTAAATTCTAATACTAATGTTTTCTGCAGATAGTTGCAAAGCCATTGCCAAATTGCAGCAGTCTCTCTCTCTCCTTCATTTAATCCCTATGCCAAATTAATTTCTCCAATCATTTTCTTCTCCCAGTTTATCAGTATTACTCAAGATGTAGGTGTGAGCTATCTGCATGAAAATCACCAAAAGGTGTCTGTTGAAATGCAGATTCCTGGGTCCCATCCCAGAGCTTCTGAATCAGAATCAGGAAGTAGAGTCTGAGAAACATATATTTTCACAACCTACACAAAAACCACATACACAAGTATTACTTGCATTACTGTTTAATGCAAGTATCTACCTCAGAAATCTCATGAAATCTCTTGGATTCACAGATCATCTAATACAGCAAGGTAGTATAATCTATATTTCTTTTACCTTCATTTTTTTTTTTGAAATTCAGCTGACTTCTCTACCTTCTGATAAGAAATATTTATTAGATGACACACTGTCAATCCACAGCCCGTAAGAATAAAATCAGACGAGTCATGTCTGTTGCAAAAGAAGCTCCTCCCTTTCTTCTATAAGTGGCACCATCAGTCTCCTAGTTACCAGCTATTTAGGATTTTTTAATGAGTCATCTTTGATCTTTGTACTCACATCATAAATTCAAGTAGCGACTAATCATGTGGTTTCTCCTTTCATTAAGCTTCTGACAGTAGTTCCATTTTAAGTCAATTACTGTTGCCTGAGTACCTACTATGTGCTAAGAAATTGGGATATAAAGATTACCCAGATCTGATCCATCCTTGAGATACTCACAGTCTAGCTAGCATGAAAGATCAATAAATAAATAATCATTTGTTCCAAATTCTATGTCAAAAGTGATTGTGCAAACAGAGAGTGAACTAATTAATGGTTCCTAGAGGAAATGGAGCAGAAAGAAGGCAATGTTTAAACTGCTATTTTCTGAAGGCCATGTCTTCACCAAGCAGATAGCTTGGAAAGGACACTCAAGAGAGTAAACAACAGGAACAAGAACACAAGGCTATAAAAGTAGGTTGGATGGAATAGTTCTTTCCTGGAATGTGTTCAATAGTGATTGTAATGAAGGCAGAAAAAGTGGGCTGTGCCCAAGTTATAAAGTGTCTTATGTGACATGCCACATCATTTGGACCTTTTCTATAAGCACTGAGTGTCACCAGAGGGTTTAGTTTTCATTTTATTAATTAAATTATTATATTTAGGATAAATATATGTAATTTTAAAAATCAAATATTATTGCCAGATTTGAAATATAATCAGTATTGTCTGTATTCCAGTCCTCTGCATCCCCAAGTTCTGCTCCCCTTGGGCATCTACTTTCAATACTTAAAATTGCTACTTTTAGTGTTTCCATCTATATTTCAAATTAACAAACTACTAAAGAAATTTCATAGCGAAGTCAAGAAATATTAGTATCACTGAGTCTTTCCTTTGGTTGATCTCTTTTGCAAAAAGAAATTATCTGGTCTCCTATATAAGGGCACAGCTGGGTAGTTAAGTGGAGGGAGGAGACCTAGCTTCATTATTAGACATGTAGAGTCTGACTCATTTGTCCTAGGTTCCAGTACTTGACTTTTCCCTGGACAGCAGCGTATACGCAGGAGACTCCCTGCAATTGATCTGACATTACAGCAATTATTTATTATCAACTAAGTCACTGCTCTGATTTCAGTTTGATACTTTGAAGAGCTCAACTTACCTAAATTTTATATAGCAACTGAACCTGGTTTCTGTCAGACAGATGAGGAAACTAAGTAGAGCAGACATGGGGGTAAAGGTTGGTGAGTATTGAAGTCTTCTGTTGCAGACCCAATGTCTGTGGATCGAATCCAGTTTGCCATCAAGACAGTAAACAACAGGAACAAGAACACAGGGCTATAAAAGTGGTTGGATAGAATAGTTCTTTCCTGGAATGAAAGAATTTTTAATGAGCTAAGAATGGCTTCTTTTTTATGTAGCATAAAGTGCCCTAAAGGTGAACCATATTTCATGATGCATGATGCATGATGTATGAAGTTCTATATCTGTCCATATAGAACATTTTATTGAAATCTTACTATGTTCATTTTACATATTCATTTTACATATTGAATATAAATGAATATTTTCATTCATACATAAATGAATATTTACATATTCATTTTACATATTGTATGCTGAAACCAAGCAACTGAGTAGTTGGGACAAAACCATGGGGTTTACAAAGTCTAAAGTATTTACTATTTGACTCTCATTACAGAAAGAGCCTGTTCATCTTCATTCTAAAACAGAGCAACACAAAAAGAAGCAAGGGAATGAATGAAGCCCAGGTAGTCTGGTCAAAGGAAACACTCAGCTCCCTAGTAGATAAATTAGAAGGAAAGAAAGATGTTTTCTGTCCATAGGACTTTCTTCAAGTCTTCTGGTTTATATTATGCCACAGAACATTAAACTACAGTAAATTTAAATTGGTAATATTCTGCCTGGAACTTTCCATCTCAGCTTCCTACTTCATCTTCTCCTACATCAGTATTGTCTATTCCATTTACCAACATATCTTTATGTGATCTGCTCCTTAAATGAATGGTAAAAACCTGGTGGCTTAAAGTGAGAGAGAAAATGTCTTCTATTCCCGTGAATTCAGGACACTGATGAGTGCCCTTCTCATAGGTGCTCACAAATGTTCAAGGGGGTAATTATCTGCTAGGCATTATCTGCATTTTTCTTTGTCAGGGGAAAAAATGAATTGATGCAAGAAAACATTGTCACATTCTAAGAACTCCATGAAGGTAGGGTGATGGCACTGAACATGTTAGATGGATAGCAGTCCAAGAGTTTGGTAAATGCCCAATAAAACACATGTTCTTGGAACAATCGGAGAAAACATCTCAGATATGCCATCCTCATATATTCATTTATTAAATTTATTTATGCATACAAGAACTGGAGTATAGGCGAGAGGTGTAGGGTGGTGAGAGGATTCACCAGAGACAGAGTGGGGAGCAGAACAGGCAGATCTACTGAAGTACACTGCTGAGGGGAGCAGCGGGCCAGACAGGAGAGGTCTGTTGCACCAAGTGGGAAGCACCAGGGATTGAACTCAACATGCAGTGCCTGCTTATAGCTTGATAGTGCTGAGACTTAACCCTTTGTGCCACCAGGGAGGCCCCATCCTCATATATTCAAAATCAGCAGGAAAACTTTTGAAGAGTGAATTAAAAGTAGAGAAGAGATTTCAAATGAGGATGAGCAAAGACATAGAGTGAAAAGAAAAGAAAATCCAAAAATACGTGTAGCCAATGTGGCCTGTATTTCTAAATTCACCCAGTATTCTGGGGAGTGAACTGCAGTTTTCATTTAATGCAGTAGGACAGCCATTTGGCAGAGTTAGCCTTTTCCCTCTTGCATCTTCATTGTGACTTAGTTGATACAAATTGCTTTCATTAGGGCATTAGTAGGCTTCTGGCTGGTAGTCTCATTGGAACCTGTTGAATAGTTTAGTGCACAAGTGGTCAAGATGCTGTTCATTATGATTTGACATTGGGAAGGAAAGGAAGCAGGCTTATAAATAAGTGCTCACAGGATCTACCTGAATGGAAATTCTGGAACCTTAAAACATACACGACACACCTTTTCATCTATAGATACACAGAAAGGCTTACTCCATTTGACTTTAAAACATTTCTCTAATGTGACTGATTCAGGGTAAATTTGGAAGAAAGGGGTAAAAAAAAGTGCAACATGGGCTGAAAGATTTGCCAAACAGAATGCATGAGAACTTCAAAGACTCGGAGACAGACTTTGAGGAATGATAGGCAGGGAACAACAAACTGGCAATTTTTCACAAAGAGAAATAATGAGTACTTTAAAACCTCATCATCGTTTCCCCTACAGTGCCAGCCGACTAATGATGCAGAGATTCTAAACTACTTTGGAGACATTTCTCCTAGCGTGGGTCACAAACAACGTCAAGGACGCCTAGATGTATCATGTTTGCTACTTTGTTAGTCATTTTGGAAATGCAAATAACTATTTCTTCAGTTATGTCAGTAACCACAATGCAAACACTGAGAAGCCTCCCTTTCCGTAATGGCTTTGAGTATCCCTCGTTGTACCAATTCTGTGCCAGGCTTTACATTATAATAATGAAGCTGAGGACCTGGCAAGCAGTAGGAAGGTACTCAGGAAGAATCTTCCAAATGAACCCACCAATGAACCAACCCCTAAAAAGATAGAGATTTGGGTGCATAGCTACAGAAATCCTGGCAGTACAACAAAGCATAGAGTTTGTGTATACTGTAAGGCGAGCATTCTAAACGCAATTGAAAGCAGGTTCGAGTATAGAATTCTGTACAGAAAAGTTCTCAGTGAACACATTGCTAGTGGTGATAAAAATATCAGCAGCACTTTAGAGAAACACATTTGTTCATGTCTAATCCAGCAGACACTACCAAATTAGTGTCTGGTGCTTGTGGTTATTCTGATGGATCCTGTTTATGGGAGAATCAATGACTTCATCCTTGGAAAGGGAGAGATTGGAGATACAATCTTAGAATCTTTCTCCTGTCACTTGGCTATCATTTTGATCTTCTCTGGCCGGGTCCACATTGATCATGGCATGAGAAATATATTTTTCTTTGTCTTTTTTTAGTATTATGCCCAGAATTTGGTAAATACTCTATTTTACATGAAAGTTGCATAACTTGCTTGAGGGCACATATAAAATTAGGGAAAGACCAGATTTATGTGTCCCGAGATTTTAATCTGTCCCTGAGTTCTTATGTTCAGAATAGTTTTCTATATTTACCTTCAACTCCTTTCAATTATTCACCAGGCATAAATGCCCTTCTAGGCAATAAAAACACTCCTCTTAAATGCCCTTTTACATAATCATTGTTTTGTTTCCAATACTCTTAAAAACAGTGTTTTGTCTACAGGGATGAAATGATATAAAGCAAGCAAGATGGGGCCAATGGGAAGTGACCCTCAACCCTGGTTTCAGGGGACCATAAATGATAGGGATTGTGGAAAAGTGGAGACACAAGCCCAACATAGAAGCTCTAATTTTCTCTTTTTTTTAATTTTTGTTGATTTTTGCATAGAAGAACTGGGGTGTAGGCCAGAGGTACGGGAGGTGAGAGGATTCACCAGAGACAGAGTAGGGAGTAGAACAGGCGGATCCACTGAAATACACTGCTGAGAGGAGCAGCAGGTGAGACAGGAGAGGTCTGCTGCGCCATGTGGGTCAGCTCCCTAGCTGGGCATCGAACTCAGGCCACAAGGATGTTAGTGCTGAGACTCAACCCCTAGGCCACCAGGGACGCCCTGAAGCTCCAATTTTCTGAGATAAAATGAAAATTCAGATTTGTATATGTCGCTTTACATGACTTGAAAATTTCTTTGTGTGTGTGTGTGGGGGGGGGGTAACTAGTTAAAATGTAAAACATTATGGGACAAAACCTTAGACAAACCTTGCCTATGGGCTGTGTCTCCCAGAGGAACAGCTCAGTTCCTTTTTATGTTGTCAGATTGAGCTGCTGGGGGCATTTCACTTCCTGTTTGCATTGACTTCTAAGGTATCAGCAATCAACCTCATGAAAGAAAAAGCTCGGGAATGTTCTCAGTAATGCCAACACAGGTGGACTTGAACAACCTCCTGGGATCCAGCTAATCTTTAGATGAAAGGTGGTGTTTATATTAGTTGAGAACACTGGCTCTGGTTGTTCTCAGGTTGCTTGGGATTCAAGATGCACTCTGCTCTTTAAAAGATCCCATAACTTTCTTTTTAATTTCTGTAATCCTACAAAAAACAAACAGCAAATAAAATGGTCAGACCTACCACACTTTGATTCTACCAAATTCTCCTTTCCCAAGGCAGGAGAAGACAATCATGAATGCTCAAAAATAATTCTGGTTGAATTTATTAAGATTGAGAATTCTGGCTCTTTCACTCACCAAATTTGTAACCTGGGACAAGGGATGTCATTTCTTTATTTCACATCTGTAAAATGGAGATGACAGTCATTGCAACAGTTATATTATCATATATTTATGTAAATATATATGCAGATCTATTGAAGTGTATATCAATACCTATTATATGTATATAATGATTGCATATATCAATATAATGTGTATATAATATATATAAGCATATATATACACATAGCACTTAAAACAACATCTAAGGTTAATGTTTTCTAATTATTCACTATTATTCTTCACAAACTATACCAACTGCCACCATATCTATCTCACCTTAGACAGCTATGGACACCATAAGTGGCCTCAGAAAACTTTTTTCTTCAGTCAGAACAGGTGGAAGAATCAAGCTCACTTGGTAAATTCCCACTATTTTGTCCTTAACACCAGATGTCATCACTTCTTGGAAATGTCATAATTGCATATTTCAATGAGGGAAAAATCCAGCAAGTTTTTTGAAATTCTAAAAATACTAGCAATTAATAGTATGTCAAGCTATCTTTTCACATTTCCTTTTTGCAGAGATCATCCATCTTAAAGTCAGGGACATTCTGTTCCCAAGTTGGAAGGCAGAAAAATCAAAGGACTTTGATTTTCTTCTGTTATGGGTTGATGAAGCTTGAAAATTATTGACAGATACTTGAAGCATAGATTGCATGCTATTTCATTCAAGTTAGTTTGCACAGCAAATGATCCTGAAGGCTTTTATTTTTTTCAGTAGCCCAAATTTGTCTGAATGTCTAGAAATAGAGAAAACAGATCTCATGACATCTTACCTATTTACTGAAAAAATCATACACATTTGTAAATCACAAATGATGCAAATTCATTTGCTATAGCCTAAGCTCACAGTGAAATTCAAGATGCACTCTGCTCTTTAAAAGATCCCATAACTTTCTTTTTTCATTTCTGTAATCCTACAAAAAACAAACAGCAGATAAAATTGTCAGGCCTACCACACTTTGATTCTACCAAATTCTCCTTTCCCAAGGCAGAAGAAGACAATCATGAATGCTCAAAAATAATTCTGGTTGAATTTATTAAGATTGAGAAGAACATCACTCAGCGGTGAGGGGGGTGGGGGGAGGGGAGGATAAGGGCACAAAATGGAAGAGAGGAGAATACAGGGGACCATGGAGATGGATCATGGGTGAATTGGTGGTGGGCTGCCCAAGGGGAATACAAAATGTAAAAGACATAAATAACAATAAAAAATAAATAAATAAATAAAAAAGATTGAGAAGAACATCTACCTGTGCTCTGGCCTCATAAAGTGGTAATAGGCAGGGGCCTTGTGCTCATATGAACCTAAATTCAGGAGGCAAGAAAAGCAGAAGCACAGAATCATAAGATGGGAAGGCACATTAGAATAACAAGTCCAGGGCCTCCCTGGTGGCACAACAGGTTAAGCGCAGCACTGTGAAGCTATCAGCAGCCACTGCAGCACAAGTTCTATACCTGGCCAGGGAACTTCCCACATGGCGCAGCAGACCTCTCCTGCCTCAACTGCTGCTCTCCTCAGGTGTATTTCAGTCAATCTTCCTATTCGGTTCCCTACTCTGTCTCTGGCACCATTCCACAGCTCTGGCCTATACCCTAGCTTGTATGTATAAATAAATCTTAAAAAAAAAAAAAAAAGAATAACAAGTCCACACACCACCACCACTCTCTGTTTAACAAGGAAGGACCCAAGCTCAGAGAGACATAAGATACTACATACACACCTGGGGACATAGGGGCTAAAAGCCAAGCCTAATATTGCCAGTTAATTAAAATGTTTTTTCTATCCCAAACTGTGTCTATAAGCTTCTAGAAGTATATTGAAATGAGAGGTGCCAATCTTAAAACAGAAACTAATTTTCCTCATATTGGCTTTTAAATTCAGTTTTTTCTTTCAAATAGGATACATAAATAATAAGCATCAAAATATCTGAAGTCTATAAAAACTAGATTCCCAAAACCACCCCAGAGCTACTGGCTGGGAAGGGAAATGGGAATTTGGGAACATGCATTTTTAATACACAATTCAGGAGATTATTACAAACAAACTTTTGAAAACCCTGACATCAAGAATCTGTTATTTGCATTAATACAAGTGGAATTATTGGAAAGCATTCCTACTTAATGTATTAAAAATTGATATACTTTAAAATCTCAGATATAATGCATTTAAGAAATTGTTGCTTTATACATTCTAACTGTGCTTTCACATATATGGCCGCTTTCTTACCTGATGAGTCTTACTCAGAAGTAAACGAAAACACTTAGCTTATATTCAGTGGCAGGAGTTGTATTTTGTTGCATTTAAAATAGAAGCCCAGCTAGTATTTAATCCTGTTGTGTTTCTGAACACCTACGGATGAGGACATTGCAGACTAAAGAACAGCACAGGAACTATCATCTCAAGGTAATGATTTTGTAATGCACCATTTTCCTTTTATTAATTCTTTAGTATGAAAAAACCATAACTACAAGTGCACATTAATGTGTTAGAGCTTAAATTGTATTTCATATTTGGAACATAAGAACTTTCAAAATGCATTAAACTGGGAAATGGTATTTCAAATATAGAGGATCCACAGACAAACTTATAGAATTCTAACTTAAGTTTGGCTTTCTTCCCTGTCCGTCAGTCACTATTTCCCATAAGTATCTTTCAGTACAACCTGGCACTCTGTGTACTCTGTGGGTGAATTGGGGCTTTTTTTAAAAGTCTATTTTAAGATCAAAAAATCTGTTAATTTAAAACAGTAATGTTTGGTAAAACCCCAGGCCCAGTGTTTCACTATGAAGGGGCTATTTTCTTGTTTTCTGTTTCTTGTTTCTTGTTTTCTGAGAATAAATATTATATTGTTACATTATTTTTTTGTGCAATATCTCTGCTTATTATATTTCTAGTAGGCATAGTTCATTAATATCATGCCACACCAAACTGGAGTTGGTTTCTCAATGACAGTTACTCCTTTTAGTCAACTGGGCACCCTACACTACTATACTCATGACATTTCATTCTTATAGGCAATTATGAATGTATTCAGAACAATAGTCAAATTCATTTAACAATTAGATTTATTATTCTAGGAATATAAAGCCTAGCAAGGTGAAGGATGTTCAAATCATCCTTCTAAACTATTGTTGCCTGTTCATTTAAGATAATGAAAATCCATCATATTATGCACAAATGTTTGACTACTTTTCCCATGCCATTTCTTACATTATCATATAAAGTTATATTCGTATCTAGTAATGTCCATCTATTTAATTCACCATTACATTACATTAGGACATGAATTGGATTTCAATGATAGTTTTCTGTAAATATTTGTGAAAAGACTTTAAATAAACTAGGTAAGATTTGTTAAATGTTTCCTAAATTCATATTTGATTGGTTCTACAATGATTCATCAAAACAGAGATTAAAAAATCTTGCATCCAAAATTTTGTTAGGAAACGAAGAAGACAGTAATACCATCTGACTGAGTGACATTTAGCAGGAATTACTGACCAATAGTAACCACCTCCCAGGCAACAAGTGCCAAGAACCAGGCCTTTCCATATCTGGAGTGTTACAGGAAAGCACAGAGATGACTTGCTGTGAAATTCTGCACCTGGGACCATATTTCTACAGCTGGTCAGTTTCACAATTCTTATCAGTAATTTTTCTCTAAGTGCATTCTGGGTCAAAGCACAGAACTAATGTTGAAGTCTAAACTTAACAGTCTTTGGTCCCTTATTTTATGCCAGATGTTATGCTAAATTCTTCACAATTTCATTTGCTTATATAATTATTAAATCCCACTCTAGAGTTGAGGAAACCAAGAAACTGTGTTCCCTATAACTGTGGTATAAAATTGGAAACATCTTTTATTTTTTTGAAAAGTGTTTTGGTTTATCCTTTTGTATTTAGTTGCAATTCTTTTTTTTTTTTTTCACTAAAAATCTTACCTAGGTGCATCTCTCTCTCTCTCTCTCTCTCTCTCTCTCTCTCTCTCACACACACACACACACACACACACACACACACACACACACACACACATCTATATAGATGTCTGGTACCATTTCACATAATGTGTCTCTCATAGGTCAAAATGTAGCTACATGTATATTTCTGGGAATGAGAAATATCCTTTTTTATGCAGACAAAAGGATTCACTATCAGTGTCAGACCCTTGGACTGAGAAATCACTCAGGTCAAACCCAGTCAATATTCTACTGCAGTATATTTACAAGGTCTTGTATATAAACCCTTAGTATTTTAAAGTAGACATTTGATTATTACAACTCCGAGGTAAGCAGGAAAGGGATTATAATCTTTACATTAGAGATGAGATAACCAAAGAAAGAGAAATTCCAGTCAACTGATTTAGCTAAGATTATCTGGTTAAATAATAACAGAACTTTGCCTGGAACCTTAGTCTTCTGATGATTCATTCATTGTTTTTCTAGTAGATGTCCCTCAAGTAAGATAACTTGCTGACCATTCAATCTTTATATATCCCAACTTTTATGATTTTGTTAATTTTTCCAGAAATGAACAGCTACCTGTGGAATACAAACTGAGCTGTGAGAAAAAAAGATATGATGATACAAGTCTGAGCTGTAGGGCCTCCCTGGTGGTGCAGGGGGTTAAATCTCAGCACTATGAAGCAATCACCAGCCACTGCAGAACCAGTTCAATCCCCGGCCAGGGAGCAAACACACATGGCGCAGCAGACCTCTCCTGTCTCACCCGCTGCTCCCCTCAGCAGGGTATTTTGGTAGATACACCTGTTCTACTCCCCACTCTGTCTCTGGTGAATCCTCTCACCCTTCCCCCATACCTATGGATTACACGCCAGCTCTTGTATGCATAAACAAATAAATCTTAAAAAAAAATCTAAGATGTAATAAGCTCCAAACCACATAAACAACCACAAAAAAAAAAAATTGCCTGGAATATTGTCCTTGAATCCTTAAAATTTTTGTTAAGACTGACCTTCAGAAAGCTAATTCTTTAATTCACAATTTATCTAATGAAACTATTTGAAACCTAGCACTTTTGCAGGTACTTGCATTTGCTTTTCTATGCTGGCTATATAAAGAATTAACTCGGAAATGACCACTGTTGGTGTTCTGGATTCAATAAGTACCAGAAATATTATTCTTTTTAAAAAAAAAGATTTATTATTTATGCATACAAGCCGGGGTACAGACTAGAGGCGTGAGGTGGCGAGAGGATTCACCAGAGACAGAGTGGGGAGCAGAACATGCAGATCAACGAAATAAACTGCTGAGGGGAGCAGCGGGCGAGGCAGGAGAGGTCTGCTGGGCCATGTGGGAATCTCCCGGCCGGGCTTTGAACTCATGTCGCTGCTGCCGATAGTTCCACAACAACGCAGAACTTAACCGCTGTGCCGCCGGGGAGGCCCCAGAAATACTATTCTTGATCAAAAATATCAATTTCAGCTACTTTTAAATTTTAAACATAAACATGTATAAATGTAAGACCAGCATCATAATTCATAAGCAATTGTTTTATTAACAGTTATTTGTGTTTTTATTATTTATTATAAATTCATAAAATTAAAAAGTCAAAGTACTATGAGAATATGTTTCTTGTTTCTATGATTTACAGAGATTTTCTTTAAGTGTAATTCACAGAGATGTTTGAATGATTGTACTCAAGTTCAGATTCATTGAACAGGTGCTCTCTTGCTCAGTCAGATTGAATGGCTTTATGCCATTTCTCTCTCAGAATGAATTCTATTCTCCTTTCTTATAAAAATAAGCACTTTCTCTGCTTATTCATTATTCCTATTTTTCCATATTCTGTGGTTTTGATCTGTAGGGTATTTTCCCCCTTTTTCCTTCCTAATGCATGAACTCTGGCACTGAGTTTTCACACTTTACAAGTATAGTACCTGTATTAATCAGTCACAGTTTTATCCCTTATTTTAAATTTTTAATAGCGATAAGCCACTTGAGCCCAATCTTTGGATATGCTTCAATCAGATAGACAGGGTGAAGACTCACAGATAAACAATGCCACTAAAGCCCAAAGTCGGCATGAAAAGCTACCCATGAAAGGAGAATGGGCCAGGCAAATGCTCAAAATATTTCTACTGTTAATAAATATTTATAAGCATCATCTCAGTTGTCACAATAAAGGAAAACACAGAACATGCACATAAACTTGGCCAGAAAGAATCACCGGAAGTTCTGAGAGGAGGTAACACATGAGCTGAGATTTTTAAGAATGAATTTATAATAAGACTTATTTTTTTTTAGTAAATTATTCACTTTTGAAAAAATTTTTAAAGTGGCACTTTTTTCTTACATTGATGTTAATTTTTGGACAATAGGTGATTTCTCCCCTCAAGTGTGGTCACCATACATGTCCCACCACTGAAACACCCATGGTCGCTCACCATAGTCCCTTGTGACCCTCCCCAACATGGTTTTCATCCCTTCCCCACATTGGTTTCACACACACCCCCACCCCCATACTCCTTCTCTCCTGCATGCCTCACATATACAGTCAGCTTTCAAGGTTTGTCTTTGTCTGACACTGTTTTTCATATTCCACATATAATAAGAAAAAGGATAACAACAGGGCATTTAAAGCAACAGAATCAACCCATACTAAGATAAGAGGCAAAAATGAGTTTGGCATCTTGAGTGAATTGTAGGTATTTCAATATGAATAAAGGTATTTCCGTATGAAAAGAACAAGAGATAAACCTGGAGAGTTAGATAAAGACCAGGTTACAGGTATCAGTCAAGTTCACTAAGGAATGTGACTTTATCCTAGAGTCAATTCTAATCCTTTAAGGAATTTTATGAAGAGATATGAAGATTCTAATAATAGCTAACATTCTTGAGCATCTACTATATGGTGCCATGCTAAATGGTGACATGCATTATCCCACCTAATATTCAAAAACACTCCTTAAGATAGATACTGTTAGTATCCTTATTTCTCAGACAAGATCATTAAACTACAAAGTATTAAGAACCTATGAAGAATGAATTTGAGAGGGAGAAGGATTAGAAACAGAAAATCCAGTTTTGGGGTGTTATATTAATCCTTGCCTGAGAAGATTAGAGTTTAAAGCAGCAGGCAGCAGAATGGGAAGAAAGAGCAGGTGGGCAAGCAAGCACTAATGGAGTCAGACCAAGACGTTATTCAGATTAGACATGGACAAAAGGAAAAGTAAATAGTGAAGAATAACTCATTTTCTGTATTGGTTATTTGGGGAAACAACAATGCTTAAAGGGAGAAATAAAGCAGAAGAGAAATGTATTGGATTTGAGGCACCTCTGACACAGAAAATAGAAATATTCAGCGAGCAGCTGATTATAAGGGTAAGGTGCCTGAGAGACATACCAAAAATGTAATTTCTCCATCCATAGGAAGGTATTTCTCATTTACATGAAATTCAGGACAGGTATTTCAGTTTGGTGGGTACCTACTTCTTACTGCTGGTTATTCAAGGCCCCTGAATGATAGCAGCTTCTCATGTTTAGCATGTGGATTTTCTAGTCTCTCTAGTTGGAGAAAAGAGTGGAGTTTGAGGCCAGAGATTCTCTTTTATGCAAGTGAAGAAGAAATTGCATTTATTAGCTCTAATCTTATTGCCCATTCTAGAACCGCTACATTTCCATGCCTACTGCAGTGGGACTAGGAATTCCTACTGCTATTGACACAAAACAGTTAAAATTCTGTTATTATAGCAAGATTGTTGTCTTTATTATTTTTATTATTATTATTATTATGAAGGGTAGTAGTTTGAGAGTCTCAAACCATGGGAGTAAGATTAGATTATCTAGGGAGAATGTTAAAAGCAAGAAGAAAATAAGGTCAAGAATGGATCTGACCTGTTAGCAGTCTTTTTCAGGGTACATAAGTGCCACAAGGAACTTCTAGATTTCCTTGTTTTTTTTTTGTAAATTTTGAGTCATAAATCTTGTCCACACACCCTGCCCCAATTTTAGCATTTGATAACCTGAGTCTGGATGATATTCTTCATGATATAAAATTCTATGGTAAGAAATGACCCCAGGGCCTCCCTAGTGGCCTAAGGGTTAAGTCTCAGCACTGTGAAGCTATAGGCAGCCATTGCAGCACTAGTTTGAGCCCCAGCTAGAGAGCTACCCAACATGTGGTGCAGCAGACCTCTCCTGTCTTGCCTGCTGCTCCCCTCAGAGGTGTATTTCAGTGGATCTGCCTGTTCTGCTCCCCACTTTATCTCTAGTGAAACTTCTCACCCCACACCCCTCTGGCCTACAACCCAGCTCTTCTACACAAAATTGAAAAAAAAAAAATTATCCCAATTCCAGTCTCTATTCCAAGTCTCTTATCTTCTCCAACGTGCATTTCTGAACTCTGTCAAATGAATAGGACTAAAAGCAAAGATACCTCAAAAGCAGTGAGCACAGCTAACAACCAGATCTTTGTTTCTAAATATTTCACACTAAAAGGAACCAGAAATCCTTTAGAGAGATGGCAGAGTCCAGGTCTGGAAAAGGGAAATTAGAAAATGAACCCATAATTTTGCATTGTTCAAAAAAAAAATAAGCAAGTGCCAAAATAATAATAGGGACATGTCAAAAAAGACATAGGATTCACCTTAAAGGATACTAAAAACAGTGGATGAATGTTTGAGGAGCAAGAAGATATTTGCATAGTTTCAAAGTGATCTCCCACAAATTATTTGTTAATTATACAGAGAAAAAATATTAACTTTACAGTAGATTAACTTAGCAAACACAAATTTATTTGTTTTCAAGGTTAGTATCACTAATAATGAGACAAATTGACATTATTTGCTTCCTGATATGATATCCTGACAAAGACAAACATCACTCTCTATCATTATAATTAAAAATACAAAACCTGAAGCTAATTGTGAGGAAGCATCAAGAAATCCAAACTGAAGGATAATATAACAAGTTGCCAATTTTAATCTTCAAAAATGTTAAGCTCATGAAAGAAAAAACCTAAGCAATTGTTTTAAAGGAAAGGAAACTGAAAAACCATGACAACTAATGCCACCTATGATTCTGGATTGTATCCTGGACAAGAAAAAATGACATATTATATAGTCTTGAAACAATTTTTGAAATTTGAATAAGAATGGTGAACTAGAAAATAATTGTCTACCACAGTTACATTTCCTGCTTTTGATAGAAGTACTTTTGTCATGAATGATATAGTCCTAAGGAAATACATGTTGAAGTATTTGTGCTTAAAAAGGAAAGAGGAGGAGAAAGAGAGAGAGAAAGAGAGAGAGAGAGAGAAAGAGGACAAATGATAATGTGGTAAAATATTAAGAACTGTTGAATCTGGAAGATGATATAATAGCCCTCCGTCATAGTTCTTACAAGTTTTCTGTAAGTAAGGAATTAGGTCAAAATTGGAAACTGAAAGAAAAACTTTTGAATCTGACCCCAAGCACGCATTAATAGATCATTTTCTAAATATGGTCAATGCATCCAGTGTAAGAAAACACATCTTTAGTCCACTAACCAAGGAGATTCCATCTTTTTTGCACAAGAAAAATGGAAAAGTTCATAAAGTCTTTGTTAGCATTAATTTTGTACTGTTGTCTGATGTGACTTCTGCTTTAACCTGTGCTAGGGCGATCCTACCACGGTGCAATCACCTGAATAGTAGCTTTCAGTAATGGAATTTCAAAGAGCATGAAAAATAGAAAACTGTATAAAAAAAAACAAACAAACAAACTGTGTCTTAGGACACTAAGTGTAATCTCAAATAAGTTAAAAATATTCTATAGGTGTCACAACATCTTGGGCAATTTCACCCATAAAATATATGTCGTATAGCTCACATCCAATGCTAGAGGGAAAATTCTCAGCAGAGTGCTCCAGCCTTAGAGTTATCATTCAGCTCCACGGTCACTAGGTAAATTTTCAAATACCACATATATTAACATATTTTTATTCCTAACAAGAGCCCCACAAATAAAGAGCTATTATCCCAAATTTACAGATAAAGAAACCAAAGCGGAAATGTTGAGTAATTTTCTCAAGTTCACACCGCCCATAATTACTTGAGCTGCAACTTGAACTCTATAGCACCATCAAAGATAGTACCTTTTATCCTTTCTCCTTCCTACAGCTGTATAAATGGCGTAAAGACTCTAAAGACTACAAAGGCTCCACAACAGCACTATATGTGGTTGTTAGAAGCAATATCACATCGAGACCTTGTGGCTAGCCTCTCAGCTAGCACTGTTCTTCTAGAATTCTACCCTTAAGAAACAAGCAACATTGCAAGATTGCAAATTAAAATTTACATCCAAAAATCATTCATAATGGCAGTCTGTTTATCTGTATGTCTGTCTCTCTACCTATCTATCTAAAACAATAAAAGAAACCAGTACAATTATAGAAACCAGTTAAATAAATCATGGCAGATATGAAGAGATATTATAACACCAAATTCTAATAATCATAAGAAAGTGAATACTATATAAGATTTCATTAAAAAACAACAGAATATAGAATTATTTAAGCAGTATGATTAAAATACACTAACTACATATATATTTACTATATATGTGTATGTATTCCCACATACATAGGAAAAGATTAAAAGAAAATATATCAAAATGCTAACATTTATCTCTGCATAGTGCAGGTTATTTAGGTTTACATTTGTGTATCTATATTCAAAACTTCTATTAGTCTCATTTAATTGTATAATTTCAAAAAGCCATTAAGCAGCTACACACAAGATTCAAAGTAGCATTTAGAAATGATAAAAAGGAAAATAATACAATAGTCAGCCCAAGAGAGAAATCTTGGAGATAGAGAGATGCTAGAGAGAGAGAGATTAAGCCACCCTCTACTGACATACACGCCGTGAGCTACATTACCTGCAGGAGGGCCAGCCACACAGTAAAGGAGGGGATGAATGGCATAACTCCAGTGCTGGGTGGGCCTATAAAATTTACAAAGGAAAAAGAAGTGCAGGTCATGTGAGCAGAGTAACTGTGAAGAGATTCTTGGGGAAAGTAATTGTGCTTCATAGAGGACATCAGACTTGATTCTCAGAGAGGAAAGAAAGAAGGCATGTTCTGAGCAAGAGCAGAAGCAGGATTGGTGGTAGACGGGATATTGTTTCCTGTTCTGGAAAGTAAAATGCAAGGTGAGTACCAAAAGGTAAACTGAAAATTAAGCAGAGATGACCCCGTGGTGAGGGAAACAGAGTTAACATTTCATACTGGGGACAGGGAGTGGGGAGACATCAAGAACTTTGAATAAGGATGTACATGACTAGATTTATTTTTTAGAAAAGTACTTCTTAGGTAGCAAGGAGAGATTCCATACTAAAGACAGGAGTGCAATATTGTAATAATCTAAGTGAAAATAATGAGGGTCCATCTAGGCTGCATAGGACAATGGGGAGGGAAAGGGGAAGAGGACACAGAACAAGAGCTACTGAGAGGGTCGAGTCCTGGGGCTTGGTGTCTAATTGAATGTGTTGTCAGAGAAAGTAAAACTCTCAAATGATTACCCAGGCCACTGGGCCGGGTCATCAAAAGTAGTGTTTCTGAGAGAGAGAGTAAAGCAAAAGGATCACAGGCTAGAGAGGAGGCGAGCGGCTTCCTCTTTAGCCTGCTGTGTGACGAGTGGACCTGTGTTAGGCATCCCCGGGGAAATGTTCAGATGTCAGCTGGATGTTTGGATGGTTTCCTTCTCACTGCCAGAGATGAACTGTTATCTTCAGCATGTGTTGCTCCCGGTATTTGTTATATGCACACATCAGAAGCCCAGGCCAGAGGGAAATGGCTTATGAGCCCAGAGCTGGTCTTCACCAGCCGCAGGGAAAGGTGGGCCTGGCCCTGCGCCAAGGAGAGCAGTTTTCTGTCTCCTCAGGCTTCATCCCTTTGCTGACAGGCTATTTTCCAGGAAGACGGCGCTTACGTCTTCTCTCTGAACAGGAGGGTGCTTCATGAGTGTCCTTGTGCATACCAAGGACACAAATGAGCTGGATATGCACGCAGTGAGCATTTTAAAACATCTAATTAAGAAAAACAAAGAAACCATGAGCTATCTGGCTTTGTTAGCATCAAAAAACATTTATTAATAATATAAATAGATGATGCGTTCCAAAAAATGGAAGGCATACCATAAAAATTCTTAAACTCTATCAGCCCAGAGGTTATTTAGAAAACAGAATTTCAAATATTAAGGAACAAGTGCACATAAGTAGCTTCCCTCTGGCATAAAGTGATTAAACATGAACAAATACATAAATATCAAAGTATAGAGTTTGAAGAATGATAACCTCATGGGTCTCCCTGGTGGCGCAACGATTAAGTCTCAGCAGTATGAGGCTATCAGCAGCCACTGCAGCATGAGTTCAATCCCCAGCCAGGAAGATTCCAACATGGGGCAGCAGACCTCTCTTGCCTTGCCCGCTGCTCCCCTCAGCAGTGTATTTCAGTAGATCCGCCTGCTCTGTTCCCCACTCTATCTCTGGTGAATCCTCTCACCACCCCACACTTCTGGCCTATACCCCGGTTCTTGTATGCATAAATAAATCTTAAAAAAAAACAAGAGTGATAACCTCAGACAGCCACACACAAAGGTAAAATAAAGCACAGAAACGGCCTCCTCTCTTTCAAATCACCAAGAAAAACTCCATCAAGGACACAAAAGTTTAGCTATGTATAGCATAGTGAGTTTGGATTTCTGGAACTATAAAGGCCTGCCATATAAAAGAAACAGGCTGGAAATGGTTTATAGGAAGGAGCGGGGTGGTATGATCAAAGGAGAACTGTGTCAGTTTGCTTTGGAAGAGACAATATGTTGGATGTTATAGGTAGAGTGTGGAGATCATTAGTTGGAAACCATTGTGTGAACTACTACTGGTAAAATGTCTGCACACAATAATGGTAATTGCTAAATTGAATGATACAAATCATGAGTACATGCAAAACCATCCCCCATTGTAGCTTATTAGACAGAAGCAAATTCTGAGGACATCATAGATTTATTATGTATTCTTCCCATGCTTAAGTGAAATGCTGTTGCTTCTATTGTTTTAAGTTTCCAGTGTTCAAGGATAAAGACAACGGGCATAAGCATGCATATTTTAGGAATTAAAAATACATTTCTGCTTCAGGTCAGAAAAACAAGGTGCATGAGAAGGGGAACTCTTGAACCACAAGGAAATAGCTTCCATCCAAATAGCCTTAGTGATTAAAAAGAGACGAGAAGAATCCAAATTATTGTCAATACTATGATATTTCTGTCACAAAGTGTTGGTGCAATGAGCACGTTTATAGCTGCCACCATCCTTTAGCACTGGAAACTGAAAGAAAGAAAGAGGCTGACGCCAGGAGTCGCTTCACCAGGAGGGCGAAATTTTATTGCTAGCGAGAGATATATACATAGGCTCCGGAGGAGTCGCGGGGAAATGGGGTGTGTGAAGAGCTTCTATTGGCCGGGGTTCGCGGGCGCAGGAAGAGGGGTGTGTGGCGAGAGAGGGAAGGCCTCTCCGCAGACAGCCGGGCCACTCCCTTCAGAAACTATGGGCAGAGAACAGGTTTTGCAAACTACAGTGTATAAATAGAAATTTACCAGGCTAGAATTTGTTTATTCCATGCAAACTTTAATAACAATGCTTATTTTTAAAAAAATACCCAGATGAAGGAAGTGGTTTGACTTTTTTTTTGAAGTTTTATTTATTTATGCATCCAAGATCTGGGGTGTCTGCCAGAGGTGTGGGGTGGTGAGAGGATTCACCAGAAACAGAGTGGGGAGCAGAACAGGTGGATCTACAGAAATACACTGCTGAGGGGAGCAGCAGGTGAGTCAGGAGAGGTCTGCTGTATCAAGTGGGTCAGCTCCCTGGCCCAGATCCTCAGATCCTTGCTGCAATGGCTGCTGATAGCTTCATTGTGCTGAGACTTAACCCCTTGAGCCACCTGGGAGGCCCAGTTTGACTTTCTTAGTGAATAAGTCAGAAGAACATTTTGAATTAAGTACATTTTAAAACTGTACTCATCTGACCTAGGAGGGATTCATTTCTCATCGCCATTGGATGCCAAATAATAACAAAAATAGAAGTAATTACAAATTTTTTAACTGAGTGCATGCTATGTACAAGGCACTGTTCTAATTGTTTTTCAAGTGCTGAGTAATCTTAATCCCACAAATCCCCTACATGACAGAATTCAGCGCTATCTACAGTTTTAGGCCCTGCAGTTTTTCTGTGTCTTGAGGTTCTGTAATATACCTGGAGTATTATCAGAGTATACGGTATAAAAAATTCAATTCCTGAATTCAGATACTCAAATAGTAATTTAAGTATATGTAGTAATTTAAGTATATGTAGGTTACATTGTGTTAATTGGACTTTAACATTTTTCATGAGCAAAAGATGATTTGGCCAATAGAAGAAAAAATTAGATCTGAGTTAGATTTGACCTAGAAAGAAAATTTATGAGAAAAAGAAGGGAATGGGGAAAATCTGACAGATGGGAACTGAATTTTTAAATAAGTTCAAACAGGTTATATTCCCCTCAAATCCTCTTTAGATGTTTTGTAATTTAGGCTGTTTGAAAAGGCAATGTGAGAGAGAAGAAGGGATCCTGGACACAACATCCAAACTCATGAGTGTTTACCTTTGTGCCACCATTTATTGTCTATATAACAAGTTATCTCTGAATTTTTTGTTCGCAACCCTAAAACAGGGGCAATAATGTTGCTGTGAGTATTAAACGAATAATTAATTTTTAAATTTGTAAAATGCTATGCAAATGAAGGATATTGACTGTATTATTTTCAGCTTCAGTCACTGAATATTATTCTTCCTTCTCTTGATCTTTTATCTTCTTGGCATAACAAAGTATC
>PVIJ01000421.1:243576-297640 GCA_004024925.1 Scalopus aquaticus
CCCCCCCCCCCCCGCCCCAGCCCCATCTCGTGGTCATCACGGTATCTCTCCAAGCAAGGGATAAACCTGAACTGAGAGTCAGACACAATCTAACAACAGATAGTGCAAATGACTAGCTTATTAAATCTATATTGCGTTAAGAGATGGGCTATTTTCTGATCCCAGCATATGAACCTGCCAAATTTAGGCTTACTGGCTGCTCTATTTCTAATCCTCACTACTATTCAATGGTGAACTCAGCTGTAAAGGAGGTTTGACATGGCACAATGGCAACTAGGGAGAAGGGAAGTGGCCAGTCTATTCTGTGCTTTTTAACACTTTGTGTGCTGGCTATTTTCTGTGCCACCGCATGAATCCTATAAGCATTCAATAAAACACACACAGCTCCTGAACTACTGGATATATTTTAATGAAATTTTAAATGCATAGAGATTAAAGCTTCTAGACTGAGTACGATCAAAGAAATAGCTCCTAATAGTTCCAAATAAATCCACCATGGCGTGAAAAACCGGAGACTAGATGAACACGTGAATACGTGAGCGGAGCACAGAGTGTTAACTACAGTGACAGCTGCTGGAATCAGTTGTACTCGAAGAAATGCAAGGTGAGAGGCAGGAGCAACAGTGAGAACAACCCCATGTATCCACTGGGCCCACAAAGGAAGACTGAGTCAAAATCTAGGGGGAAATAGGAGAGAGGGATTAATCTGATGAGGGCAGGACACGACAGTTGGTGGAAAATCAGACCGACAACTTTTGGGTTGCTTTGTTGGCACCCAGAATAGGCTCACTAAAAGAGCGTGTAATTACAGTGGATATAGTGTGTATTTGTTTTCCTAATGTTTTTAATAAACACACAAGCATTTCAATAAATAATTACAGACCATTTGATAATGGGGACCTGAGCAACAGGCTGCATCGCAAAGCTGTGTCTGTGACTGATGTTGTTTTTGGAGTTGATCGGTTTTGAAAGCCGGGTCCATGGGTTCACTCTGGGAAAGATTTCACCAGAACTCCCCTTCAGTGGCACGCTGAGAGTTTCTCCACGAGACAAAGACATTAGTTATACTTAAACAGGTTTATTAGGGAAAGGGACAGGGAAGTAAAGGACGCTTGCATAGACACAAGTGGACAGGAAGAGCTGCCCCGAAAGGGACAGGTTTGCTAAGAGAGGCCTGCATGGTTGCAGGCGGGCGGGCAGCCCTGAGGAGAGCTGCCTCTGCTGAGGGAGGTCAGTGAAGGCATTGAAGACCCAGCATGGTGCAGGTCTTGGGCAGGCAGGCAGGTCACTGCCCTGCAGAGGGACAGAGTTGGTGAAAAGGGGCACCTGCATAGGCACAGGTGGGCAGAAAGATGCTACCCTGAGCCATTACAGAGACTGCACTGATAGTCCTCTTTCAGTTGGGAGGGGCTCATTCCATCCAGGAGTGGCTTGTTTGCTGTTGATTTTGAATAACTTTGTAGGATCTGAATGGGCCTGGAGAGGCTAAAATAGGCTCAATCTCTTTATCTTTACCCCTGGTCTGAGCTCCTGACACTCCTTCCTGCAGTCTGATACCTGCCTGGGTCTGCTTTTGTGATCTAGGAATTGTTATAGCTGGGTTCATGGTTATGCTAATCCCTTCTATCCCCACTTCCTTGTATGAGTGTGATTCTAGCCTTTTTAAGTTATATGTCCTCATCATGACCACCATTTGTGGTCAGTTGAATTTTCTAGCTGCTTGAATGGTGAGCAATTATGAATGCAGAGAACACTTCAAAATGACTGAATGAAAAGTTATTACTGAAAAATAAATAAAAAGTCCAACAAAAAAATCACAAAGGCAGAGATAATAAGATGGTAGGAAGAAGGACATTTGTTCCAGTACTTGGGTACAAAATCAACGGAAAACTTTAACAAGGAATTGAAGTGAAATATAATGAAAACCTGAGAACAAGATAACTGCCCCCTGGTGAATGGTGAATTCAACCTGGAAGAAAGACAAAGTCACGGTGAATTAGCAGAATATTTTCTACCAATAGTGCTTATAACTTTGATTCAGAATCTTGACAGTTTCATTGGTAAGGTGTAGTCATAAATTCTAATCATTTCCACAAGGTACAAACTAATAAAGAAATTTGGCAAAATGTTTTAAAATAATACATCAAGGACTGGTCTTTTAAAAATGGAATGAGACAGAAATGTTAGAGTGGACAAAAGAAATAGTGATCATTTGTTATAAATGTTAAAATTTATTCCTCTGACACGTTTCCTAGATTAAATGAGAGGGAGATATTTAAAACCAGAGGACCTTTTAAGAAAATGTTTTTGGAGGAGCATAGGTTCAATTTTGCTCTGAGAAGTTCCTGTGCTCTTATCCAAAATTGAGGACACTGGCAATGAAAGGGGTGCTTTTGATTATTTATGTCAGAGGGTCCTGGTCTGTTCACAACCTTGAGTCCTTGATTTTGGACAATATGGACGTCAATAATTTTCCCCCGAAAGGGACTGTTTTCAAAGTGTTGGGGGAGAAAGGATGGCCTGGACAAAATGCACAGATAGGTTTTTACAGACCCCAGCCCCACGTCAGACCAGAGAGATCCAAGGACTACAATCCCACGATGCCATCATCACCGAAGGGAGGATACTGGGGACTGAGGGTGGAGTTGAGCAGCCATGCTTGGCTATATAACCAGACATATGGGGTAGGGGGCGCTGGGTTGTTCCCGGGTTTTCAGTGCGGCGTTGAGATTCCAGCTCAGCGGAACTGGTAGTAAGCATTCACCAATTTATTCTTTTTCTTTTTCCCTTCCCTTTTTGTAAATAAACCCTTTATTAATTTTATTGTGTGTCTGTAATTGAGTCTTATAAGTCCCTTTTAAGCGCAGGGGCGAGAACCCATGGACAGGCACCCATTTTATATCGGGGTGCCCTGTAACAAAAGTATAGAGGAGAGAATTATGTTGAATGCAGGTAACTAAGTCTCGGTTATTTTATGATAATATTTTTAAATAAAATGGAAGACTTCTCTCAGAGTTTATAAAAACTTCTGCCAAGGTAACAATTTTGCAAGGACGTTGAATATAGTCTAGTATTGTTATGTTAATCAGCATGATTTTTCTTTTACTCATTGCCCACTCCTCCAACCACTCTCCTGCCTTTAGGCTCAGAGAGGCGGGTTCCTTTTTATTTTTTTAAATAGACATTTTATTTATTTTTGTTATTCATATATTTTACATTATTGTGTGTTCCCCATAGGTTATCCACCACCTGTTCACCCGTGGAGCCATCACCATAGTCCCCCGTGTTCCCCTCTTACCCCCTCTTGAGCCCTTACCCTCCCCTCCTTCCCTGCTGGATGTCACTTTTTATTTGGCTCCCTTTTTGACCCGATGAGAGATTGTAAGAGCTTTGCTGACAACCAAGGCAAAAATGCTTTAATTTTTAAGCTGAAATTTTAAGAATGGTCAGGAAAGAGAAGACTTCTGCCTTCTCTCTGTCTTCTCTGTACACATAGGAGACAGGAAGAAGAGAGGAGATAAGCTGAGGACTACCAGGTGTAAGTGTGGGGAGTCCTTCGCCTTGCCCCTGCTTCCTCAGGTGGAGTGGAAGGTGGGTAGAGCATTTCACAGGCATAGCCCTCTGGAGGTAGATGTCTCTCTTGTCCTCTGGCTCCCTTTAAGTTGTAGGATCCACTGTAGAGAACCTCTACTTTTTGTTCTAAGTAAGGTTCTGGGGGCTCCACGTTTTACATAAAAGGAAGACACCCTCCTTGCATTTGATACTATAGCCAATGAAGTAAAGTACAGCATGGCAGTGAGTCTGAGAAAGTTGGAAAAACATCCTCTGCCCCTGTCTTGGGTCTTACAACTGGACAAAGGGATGTCATGCTGGAAGGAGATGGCCTGGGCATTCTGCACTAGAAATCTGTTCAGTTTGTGGCCACCTTTCAGCACACCGTCCTCTTCAGGGAGTCCACTGGAGTTCTCTTTGTCCTTTAAAGGCTGGTGATTTATTACCTGTGCTGAGGCTCTGACAAGTCAACCCAAAGCCGAGAAGTCAAACCTCCCCTCGTGCCTGTCATGGCAGCATTGCAAGAGGGGAGCAAAAAGCAAACATCTTGAAATAATGGTGTTTAAAGCTTGGAGTAGTCGAAAAATTCCTTCCTTTACATAATAAGATGAAACTCATTTTCTTTTTTTTTTAAGGTTTGTTTATTTATGCACACAAGAGCTGGGATGTAGGCCAGAGGTGTTGAGGGGGGTGGGGGTGGCAAGAGGATTCACCAGAGACAGAGTGGAGAGCAGAACAGGCAGGTCTACTGAAGTACACTGCTGAGGGGAGCAGCAGGCGAGACAGGACAGGTCTGCTGCACCATGTGGGTCAGCTTCCTGGCTGGGGATCGAACTCGTGCTGTAGTGCTGCCGAAAGGTTCATAATGCTGAGACTTAACCCTTTGTGCCACCACAGAGGGCCCAAGACTCATTTTCTACATAGGGTTTTAAAAAAAGAGGGTGGGCCTCAAGTGAGAAAATAATTTCACTATTGAAGGCAAGAAGAGCTTCACTTTTTGCACACTGGGAACTTGGTGCCTGCCTCTATAATAATAATGTTTCAAATCTGCTCTTTGGGGGATCTTTGTCCCTCTCCCAAATATGCTCCTGGATAATTATTTGGCTGCCACTAAAGCAGTAATATGAGTTGTAGAGCAGCCAAGCAAATCTCAGATCCTATGTTTGCTAATTGGACATAACAATTCACACTCAGGAGCAGGAAGCAAAATGGGCTTTCCTCTGCCAGAATTGTTTTGGCTTCCATTTTTCAGTGAACCACATTCTCTCTTTCCAAGTTCTCTAACCCCTAAAGCTAATTTCCAGTTGAATAGTACCTTAATTCTCCACTCAGGTAGAAGAAAAACTCATTTCACCCTATTTTAAAATGCCTAGGCTTTCTGTGGGAGGAGATGAGGCTTTCCAGTTAGAATTTTGTGCTACTTTAAAACTCAATCACTTTTGGGCCTCCCTGATGGCACAAGGGGTTAAGTCTCAGCACTATGAAGCTACCATCAACCACTGCAGCACAAGTTCGATCCCTGGCCAGGGAGCTTCCCACATGGGGCAGCAGGCCTGTCTTGTCTCACCCACTGCTCCCCTCAGCAGTGTGTTTCAGTAGGTCTCCCTGTTCTGTTCCCCACTCTGTCTCTGAATCCTCTCGCCCTCCATACCACTGACCTACACCCCAGCTCTTGTAGGCATACATAAATAAATCTTTATAAAAAATTAAAATAAAACTCAATCATTTTCAAATTAAAGAGAGCAAATATTAGAATTCATTCATAAGGGCTAGAAATAACAAACATTAGACAACACCACCCTGGCATTTAATTTTGCATTTTAAATACCCTGTAAGTATAAATCATAACTTAAAAATCAAATTATTGAGAGAAACAGGTGAGTCAGTGATACAACTATAGGTTGAATTAATTAAACTAGAATAATTTTAGTTCTTAAATTATAAAAATGGATCTGATCGCCTCTACCTGGTCTCTATAGTGGGTGCTTAGATTATTAGGGTATGTTTGGTAAAGGAGGAAATCAATTAAATTGTATCTTCAAATGATTCCTGAAGATTTCAATATTTCCATCTACAAAGTTTGATGCAGAGAAAAAAGCCATCAACAGGCAATTAACCTGGTCATTTGGAACTCTGTAAATCAAAGTTTTATGTTTTAAAGAGTATACTTTTTTCTGAAAGAGACTAAGCTGTAACAGTTAACAAACAAAGCTTACATTTCTATTACTATTTAGTTTTGGAGTTTTTGCATTTACTATTCTATTTGATCTTGAAAGCATGTCTTTCAATTTAATGATGGGACATTTATAACTTGAGGGGTTAAGTGACGTGCTAAAGGGTAATTTTGGCCTATATTCCAAGCCAGAAGGAACACCTGCCTGCTGACCCAGGGGTCATTGGTTCTTTCTTCCTCCATCAACTCTCCTATGCCCCAGGGACATAGCTGACAAGAAAACAAAGTCCCTTACAAATGAATGTCTAGTGCTTCAGGTAGTGAACACACAGGAAGTGGGGAGATGTGAAATGGCTCCTATTTTATGGCAAAAAGTCAAGGAAGGTCACCCTGATAAGGAGACATTTATGACAATTGGGCAGGGACATGAAGGAAATGTGGGACTGGATTATACAAATGTCAGGGTAAAGAGATGTATTGGCCAAGGACTGGACTAATTTGGCCCACTACCTGTTCTCATAAATAAATTTTTATTGGAACACAGGCATGTTCCGTTATTAATGTGCTTTCTATGGTTGTCCTGAAGTGTGTCATTCACACTACATTGTAATTCACTCTACACCAGCAGTGTGGCATGATGGTATGTGAGGTAGTATGTGATCCATAAAACGGAAACTATTTGGCCCTTTAAAGAAGGAGTTTGCTGACCCCAGGGTCACGCAGAGGGGAACAACAAACACAAAACCCTAAGGTCCAAGTGTGCCTGCAGTGTTCTAGGAATAGCTCGACTAGAAATAGGCCATGATGGGAGGAAGAAAAGCTAACGAGAGCAGATGCTGTGAGGCCTTACAAGGCAGTTGTAAAGAACTTTGATTTTAGGGTGGAAGAGGAAACTACTAGAGGAGGTTGAGTCCAGAGCAGAGATATTCTGATTTACCTTTTAACTGATCCGGCTTTTAGAATAGATAAAATGGGATTAGTTTGCAATTATCCAGATTAAAAATTATTCTGGTTTGGACCTCCATGATAGCGCAGAGGTTAAAGTCTCAGCGCTATCAAACTATCACCAGCCACTGTGGCATGAGTTTGATCCCTGGCCAGGGAGCTTCCCACATGGCACAGCAGACCTCTCCTGCCTCGCCCACTGCTCACCTCAGCAGTGTGTTTCAGTCAGTCCACCTGTTCTGCTCCCCACTCTGTCACTGGTGAATCCTCTTACTCCTATATCTCTGGCCTAGACTTCAGTTCTTTAATGTATAAATAAAAAAGGTGGAATTTGTGAGAATTTATCAAATTCTGAATATGTTGTAAAGTTAGAGCTGATGGGATTTGCTGATCAACTTGAAATTGAGCTGTGTTGGGGTGAGGAAAAAGGGAGGGGAGAGGGTGGTCCCAGTTTACTCTGTGGCTCTGAATATCTGCAAGAATACTAGCAAACAAAGGAAGATTATGGGAGGTCTAAGGTGTAGGTTGTAGTTGGCAGTGCAGAGTTGAATTAGGATATTAAATTTTAGATGCCTATTGGATATTCAAATGGAAGTATCAAGCATGCATGAATCAAATCTGGAGTTCAGGAGAAAAGTTAGAAATGGATACACAAGTTTGGGAGTCATTGACATTTAGCTAACATTTAAATGGCAAGAACAGAAGAAAATCCTAGAGAGTAGCTTTAGACATCACAGAACATGACTTGAATAGTTACTGTTTAATTTTAATAGATGGGGCAGGTCTTGAACTAGGGACTTTATACTCTTTGTCGCTAACATTTCATCACTCTAGTTAGGTATTTGCACACCTATTTCACATACAAGGAAATGAAAATATAAATGTTAAATTCCTTGTCTGATACTCCTTAGATGGTCACAGAGTCCAAGTTATGCCTGTCTAGTAGAGTGAACCCTGTCAGTTCTGCCATGACATAAGACATAGAATCACAAGAGAGAGAAAGTGAGCACTTCATATTTGAATAAAGAATCAGTGGAATTAGCCAAGTCGCCTGCAAATCGACACCAACATTCTCACCAGATGGGCACCTCTGCTCCCAAACTGCCGTGAGGCTCCTCCTCAAGGAAACCACGGGCCGGTGGACCATGATAATGCTGTCATGAAACTTCCTCCTCAATTTCCTGAATTTAGCAAACGCTTTCACCATGAGTAAGCAGAACATTTCTAGTTTAAGGGCAGATTAAGAGGCAGCCACTGTGAGGAATTTATGCATCAATGTGGTATAATGCATCTTGGGCAAAACACAGATCTCTGAGGTGAGAGGACACTTTGACAGGACGCTGGACAAAGCCTTTCTTAAAGCACAGGTGAGAAGCTTCCTGACTAGAAACTGAATAGGAACCCCTTGAAACAGCACAGAGACAGAGACTATAACCAGCCAAAGAGGTAACCCCCAATGCCACCAAAATCCTTCTCAGGTTGTATTTACTCTCACAGGTGTATGGATCAGAGTAAAAGTGTTTGGTTGACTGAGATTCTCAAACTACTTTGTTTCCACTGGCTACTGGTAAGTTCAGTTTTAGCCAACTGTGAAGCAAAGAAAAGTCCCTCCTTCCTTTTCTTCCTATAGGCCTAGACTGAGAGAAATCACCACTATTTTAACACTACAGAAACCTAAAGAAACTCAGCACTCTATGCTGAAGGGTGAAGAGGAGCTGAAGTGTATGCAAATGTGAGAACCTCCACTTACCTCCACATTAAGCCACACCTTGAAGTTACACCCTCTTTATGATTATGAGGAAACCAGGGAAGGGAAGTTGTATTTGGGGCCTGTTGAACAAGGTTAGGTCCTGGTGGAAATATCTGGGTCATGCTGGTCTTGATGAAACATAGTGGGAGTGGTCAGAGGTTTTGGATGAATGATAAGGAATTGAGTGACTCTACTGTCTTCCCTCCCCACAGCCCCTAATTCCCAGGCCCAGGTTGCTTCCCCAGAGGCCCATCCTTTGGGACAAGATGCATGGTGATGAACACAAATCCACTGGGAGGGTGTTGCTAAGGAGGGATTTAAATGAAATAGGGTAATAATTCCCAAGAGAATAGAAAGATGTCTTTGGCATTGGTTCTTGACTTTCCTTTCAGGGGGGTTGCTTCCTATCACTTTAATTATTGCGTGTCACCACCAGACTGTGTCATGTTTGTATTCCCCAGAAGCACTAGTCACATACAGTGGGCACAAAGCAAATGTTTGTCGGATGGAATAATAAATATCACCTTGCTGACAGAGAAACACAAACACCAGGGTTCAGATTCTTGATTTTCCATTTTGGGAGCTACCCAGGTGATGTACTCTTCCTCTTCAGTTTTTCCTATGCTATATAGACTCCGTTCAGTTTCCCCAACATCATGATATATTGAACCCGATATGAGTGTGGGCCAAGAACAAATTGGAACTGCTCTGCCAACATGTAAGATGCTTCTGGATTATTCTAGCCCTATATCGCCCACACCAATTTTTTTTTTTATTATTAGATGAGGATATTAGCTGAGTGTTAGAGAGGAGAGTGTATATAGTGCTACATAAGAAAGTGCATAGAGAAGAAAGCTCTGGGAAGCTTGAGGAGGGAAAGCTGGGGAGAGTGAGTAAGCCATCTAGCAAAGGATGGGCTTCGAAGGGGTATTTGCAAAATTGCTATGAGGTGGGGAGAGTGGGGGTAAGGACGTTAAAAAATAATAGCGAGAATCCTGGGGAAATTTTCCTGTGTTATATATTTTTTCATCATTCAATGTTTATCTTAAGAAATCATTCAGAAAAGATATAAATTGTTTGCTAAGGGCTTTGGGAGGTAGGGGTATGTATTTATATTAGTTGTGCTGAGAATGAAAACACAATTTTATTTGGGGTATGTTCATTATCTTTTATACTCTTTTTTTAAAATTTATTTATTTATACATACAAGCTGGGGTACAGGCCAGAGGAATAGGGCAGTGAGAGGGTTCACCAGAGACAGAGTGGGGAGCAGAACAGGCAGATCAGAAACACACTGCTGAGGGGAGCAGCGGGCGAGGCAGGAGAGGTCTGCCGCGCCATGTGGGATTCTCCCCGGCCGGGCCTCGAACTCACGTCCCTGCTGCCGACAGCTCCACAGCGTAGTGCTCAACCGCTACACCACCAGGGATGCCCCTATACTCATTTTACTAACATTTTATTTTACTAACATGTTAGCAGATTACTGAATAGAAACTCTGCTTTGAAAATTACATGACCAAAGGAATTTAAGTTGTGCTAATGTTCATAGAACCAGAAATAGTGCTGTGGCTACTGGAGGTAGAAATGACACTGTGGTTGTGTAAAGAGAATAATAGAGTGTCATAAAAAGAGCAGTTGATTGGGGGATCAGCAGTTACCCCAAAGTTGCAGATGCTTATATATAGAAGTGAGAGAAGTAGTTTATCTAGTTAATTGGTTTGCTAGGCACCTTACTGTTGAGTATTTGGTAAAAACTCAGTCAAGGAATCCATTCTGAGTTAAAGATAGATAACTAGTCCTATTTTGTGGAATTCTGTTCCATGCGTTGAGACTATTCTACCTTCCAGATAAAACCTCCAAGAGGCCATGACTGTCCCTTGCATGTTTTTTATTGGTAGTACCATTTCTGAGCTATAAGGGCCCTGGGAGAGAGGATTACTCCCATTTTCTGCATTCAGGTTTTTCTTTTGATCCTTTTTGATTTTTTTCTATGGTAATCCCGAGGGCTGATCAGAAAGACAAGAGGCTGGGCATTCAAAAAGCCCTATAGCCAGGTGACTAAGGTGTGACACCGTTCTGTGTCTCACCTCAGAGACTGAGATGCAAGGCCCTGCTGCTTCAGTCAGCCTCCATCTGCACTATCTCATGTCAGGCAGACAATTTTCTGTCAGTGTCCAAGTTCTGTCAGTCTGCTAGCACTTAGTTATTGACCTATCTGCTATGATTAATGTTTAATAAAAAAAAAAGTGTGACCTGGAAATTTCCTCAGAATCACATTTGAAATTGAAATGTCTGATCTGTCCCCTTAAGAAATACTTGTTTAGAAATATTTTTATATACAACTCTCTCTCTTTCTCTCTCTCTCTGTGTGTACACATATATATGTATACATATTTATACACAAAAATATTTCATATACAACTTTATATATTGTGTCTTTTGTTTGGAAGAGAACCGGTCATAGTCGGAGTATGGGAGGAGCAGAAGGAAGAGCGGAGTGGGGCTGAAACAAAATATTAACTTTAACTGTGTTTCAGAGTTTGTTCAGTTACCATCACCTATTAACTGGAAGTAATTAGACAAAGTATAATCAAGTACAAAATTTTTCTCTAGCTCTTTAGTTCACAAATCAAAATTTAAACAGTTATTTCAAAAGCAAAACTAACCCTTTGGTAAAAATGTAGCAAAGTTCTCAAAATATTTGCAACAATATTTAAACTAAAAATAAGATACTGAAATTAAAAATACTGGGAACATTATGCCTTATCTGGAATATTGTTCACATTATAGAAATATTGTTCCCATTATAGACATAACTTTTGAAATTTATGAGAATTTATTGAGGAATGCCTGATTGCCTAGTTTCTAAATTTTAAGAATTTGACAATATTTTTCACTCCACTACATTAATGCCTCATATTTTACATTTAAGTACTCGTTTGGTTTGATTAGTTTTGTCTTATATTTCTGGAATTTTCTCTTCACTTGAAATAGAGCTCTATGTCTAGAAATTTTTGCCTATAGTCTAGTGCTACCCTTACAGATAATATTAAATAGTGATAGAGGAAATCTATGGAATAATGAAGGTTCACTAATGTGTACTTAATATGTTTTTCTAGAAAGGTCAGAGCTTGATAAAGATCACAAAGAAGTGGATCCTGTTTGTTCCCAGACATCGTTTGTTTATTTAGTTGATGATATTTGTCAAGTCCACTCAGGTACAAGTAGTAACTGGAAACTACCCAGGAGTCATAAATGTGGAAATTAAATTGCAACACCAGTATTCTAAGTGCTCAGGCCCAAAACGGGGCATTATCCTGGCTTCTTTTCTTTTGGTGATTTACCCATTAACATCAGCAAAGCCACTTGGGTCTACCATTAAAGTGTAATCCAGAATCTGAATGATTTCTTGCTGCAACCACCCCTGTAATCATTCCTGTCCAAACCTCCTTGTTAGATTATTGTTGGAGCTACTTAACTATGGTGAGAATTATGGGTAGAAGATAAAAATGATACTGAAGGATGACTATAATATCTTTACATTCTCGTACATTTGGGGCAGACTGTGTCTAACTTTATGTAAAAATACTGGATTATAAGAATCAGAACCCATTTATACTCATTTATACAAAGAAAGAAAAGTGTATTAAGATTTCATAAGGAATAAGTACTGGGAACTAAAAAGCCAGGAGTGGAGACTCTACTCTCCGCCTCCCTTGAGTCACTTCTCTGTAATTGGTGAGTCTTCTCCACTTTTCTGTCTCCCAACTAATTCTGGGCACTCTCAGCTTCAATTCTAGCTCTATAAGACATCCCAGTTCAGACTATTTAGTATCTTTATGATTCAATTCAAATTCCCAGAAGCAGGTGCTTTCTTTGCCTGACTTACTTTGTGTATCTGCCACTGATCCAATGAGTTTGGACCAGGATACATGGACACCTGTTCAAAACACAGCCAGAGCATTTCAGTAGCAGCTAGAGGGCCCATTCAAAAAAGAGAACCTGTACTAGCAAATTAATGTCTGCTACAACTTAGAAATAATTTAAGTTCACAAGATTCTATGGTGAACAAATATTGTCATGAACACATCCTTTAGGACTCAACTAACTGTAATTAAGTCTATATAAATTAGTGCTAGCAGATACAGTAAAATTTGGAATACCTTCCAAAAAGTTTTGCTAATAATGTAACTTCCTATTAAAATATTTATTTTCAGTTTATACTTTATTCCTCTCAACCAGCAACCAGATGCCCCGGTGAGACCAACAGGAGGGCCCTCATTAGCCTTTAAGCCAAATAATGAGGTAGTTTCAGAAAAAGTTATAATTAGTGAATTTCCTTTCATTTTTTAATGTTCTTGTTTTCCTTTTAATTTTCATTGTATTGAGTATTGTTTAGAATTGAACTGATTCAGCAAGACGTAATATAGGTGTAAGTTACATCATCATCTCCTGGTCCATTGTTCAATAAGCAAGTAAGAAAGATTTCCTTTTCTTGACCAAAGTTAGAAAGCTATTGAGTTGCTTGGAATCAATATATTGATTCATTCACTAGGATAAAACAAACTGTTGAGAGCTTATTATGGGTAAGCTTTAAAATAAATAACATAAAAGATTGTATTCATGATTTTATTCTAAACTTTAAAATTTCTAATTTTCACTTAAAATCTTAAGTATTCTATCTTAATTTTAAAAATCAATCAATTCCAACTGACAAGAAATATCATGAGTTTGAGGATCCATTATTTTATCTTGCTATCTTAAATGTAGATATTTTAGACCATTGTTACTTTATCTACTGGAATTTTGGGTATGTCTTTATCTCCCTGAATTTGGAGAGGATAGATTACAAATCATAAATCTAACCTCTATAAGTTAACCACATTCATCTTAATTCCATGTGTCCTTTATGAACCAAAGTTTTGGGAGTGCCAGAATGACTTCATTATCTGATGAGAGGGATGAAGCAAGGAAATCAAAACAAAAATTTGATAGTCAAAAATAGGTGACTGGCTTAACTCGGTGATCTCTTGAAGTCCTTTTAACCTTTTGGTTCCCTGACCAGGAAAACTGACATTTTTTGAATGATAACCAATGCAGTGTAAACTTTCACACACACACACCCTTCTTTATCCTAAGCCACTAACCACTAGGAAGAAAGTAATATTATTAATTTCATTTAACACATGAAGACCCTTAGAAAAAGGAATTTGGCAAGGATGTAAATATTACCAAGAGCTTGTTTAAATTCATGTCTGGCACACAACAGAGCCTAGAATTTTCCCACTATACCACAGGGCCACTCAGCGAGAAGTTGTTCCTTCTTCAAAGAGTTTTATAAGTCAATGATGACAAATTATCCAATACGTTCAATTCAACCTACATGAGAAGGCGGATCCAAATTTTGTGAGGAAGAAGCCTCCGTTTTGCAATGTTATCCTGTGGAGACATTTGTATTCAAAAACTGCTCCAGATAATTCTGACGCTGCCTCTCCATACACCTCCCAATGCTCTTCTTACTCCTCCTCTTCACATGGTCAACTACAACTCCTCTGGAATCAACTAGTATTCCAAATTCCAGACTTTCCGGCCTGTTAAACTACCCTCTTCAGTCCTTGTACTTGACTCCTCATCACAGAGTTTCACAACTACTTTTTTATGTGAGGAGTTGTGGTTATCTGGTGGAAAGAAATAATTGCACATTTGTGGATACACAGCACAAAATCAGTGAACAAAAAGTTCCAAAATACTAGGAAATAGTTTTAAAAAGTCTTCAAGTATGCCTTATTGTTCTTTGAACCCACTGTATTAACTGAGTGATTCAATAAATATTAAACCACAAAACAAGTGTTTGGGTTTCAAAGGTAAAACACTGTCTCTGAACGCGGAAGCTCACGGAGAACTACCTTTCCCGAGATCCCTAGGCACCAGTGCTAGTTGGTTTGCTGACTTTGTTTGAAGGCCTGTCAGGTAAACCAATAAGATCGCGAGAATTTCCCAGCGCGCTGCAGACAGCGACCTATCACAAAGAGGGAGGCGGGCACTTCTGATTTCTGTTCGAAACTAACAAACCCTTTGCAGCTCATCTGAGGCTCTTCGCTGGCGGTTTAGGGCGGGGAGTTTTCTGCCCTGGAGAGTGTCCGCCTTCCTCACCCAGCGCCCTACAAATAAGAATTTGTCTTTATGTGTTTCCTTCCTTATGTTTTTCACAGTTTCCTCATCCTTGCTAATCATGTACCTGTGCTTTTCACCCACCTCTCCTGTAGAACCATCACCTTTCGGGGGTGGGATGGGGGTGGGGGGTGTACCTGCAGCATTTCGAACTTGTGCCAGACTTGGTTCTAAGCATATAAGTGAGGTTATGTCAACGAAGCAGTGAAAGGTCCGACCCAAAGCATCCTACCCTCCTTTCCCCTTGCAAGAGTAAAGAAGCTACCTGGGGTTATCAGCATTTCAGGGTGATTTCAGGTTCTGAGAATGAGTGGCAGCGCCCTGTTTACTTCCACCCTCGCTGCCGCCCCCAGCCCCACCCCCCTAGCGTGCAGACTGAACCCAGGGATGGTGTGTCCCTGGTTGGGGTAGACACCCAGCCCCGCAGTGGTTCCCCTTCGGCAGCCTCGTCCACTGTAGCAGCTAACTGCCATAGCCACACTTTTATTTCTACCAACATGACAGCTTCAGGAAAATTCATCTTTACACCGCACCCCCCCACCTCCAGCCCCCTGCTTCATCCCCTTTCCTAGTACCTTTCTGTGCCTGTCATCCTTTTGCCACAGACATAATCGTTGCTTAGACTGTTTTTCAAAAACCAAATACAAATCAATCCAAAACAACGTGCATCAATAAAGCAACAACAATAATACTGCCACCAGCAGCCGGGAGTGTGTTCCTCATTAAAGGGTGAGAGTATAAAATCCCCGCTTTAATGAGCGATTTTGAAATAAAGCTTCCCTGCTGCTTGCTAGCCGTCAGCGCTGTTACTCTCCCAGCTGCAGGAGAAGCAGCTGCACACCCTGGCAGGGCGACCGGGGTGGGAGAAATCGAGCCAGGCTCTGGGATTTTCGCAGAGGGTAATTGAAGCCCAGCTCGGCCGGGGCGGGGCGGGGGAGGCGCGCGTGCGCATGCCCAGCAGCCGGCTCCGCCGAGGCCCAGCTGCCGCCACCGCCGCGGCGGGCGCTGTACCGCGGCTGCCGCTGCTGCTCTGGGCGTGCGTTGGTGCCGGGCGCTTGGGCGCCCTGACGAGCGAGCGGGAGCGGCGGCCGAGGCAGGCGCCGGGGCTCTCCGGGAGCGAGGGCGGGCCGGGCCGGCGCGGCGGCGGAGCGAGGCGGCGAGCGCGGGGACCCGCCGGGGCGCCGGCGTGCGATGCCGGGCGGGCAGCGGCGCTGAGCGGTGGGGAGGCCGGCAGCGGCCGCGCACGGAGAGCCGGCGACCCCCGGAGCGGAGGCGGCGGCGGCGCGCCGGAGCGGGGGCCAGCGAGCGCCGAGGGACTGCGGAGCCGGGGCGGGCGAGGGGCGGCGGGGCCGCGGGCCATGGACGCGGCGGCGGCGGCGGGGGCGAGGGCGAGGGCGAGCCGGGGCGGCGGCGCGGCGCACACTCAGCCGGCGGCCAGGTGAGGCTGGGCTGAGCGGGCTCGGGCGCCGCCGCCAGTCCTGGGCCGCCGGGCCGGGAGCGAGGCGGCGGCGGCTGAAGCGGCGCCAGCGCGGCCGCGGCGGCCTCGGAGGAAGCGGGGTCGCCGTCCGGGCTCCGGTGGCCGCGGCGCGCTCGTCGCCTCGCAGTGTTTCCTGTTTGGATTCTCGTCGCCTCTGCCCGCTGCCTCTTCCCCTCCCACTCCCGCGGCCCGGGGTCCTCGGAAGAAGGCGCCCGCGGCCCCCGCCCCGGCCGCCTGCCGCCCCTGCCGGGTGCGGGGGAGCCCCGCCGAGACCATGAGGAAATTCAACATCAGGAAGGTGCTGGACGGCCTGACCGCCGGCTCGTCCTCCGCCTCGCAGCAGCAGCAGCAGCAGCAGCAGCAGCACCCGCTGGGGACCCGGGAGCCCGAGATCCAGGAAACGCTCCAGTCCGAGCACTTTCAGCTGTGCAAGGTGAACGGAGCGCGCCGCCCCGCGAAAATCGGGGTCGTTTTCGGGGTGGGGGGGACACTCGGGGTTGACACTCGGGGTTGACATGGGAGTGCGAGGGGAGAAAGCGCCAGGAGCCGTCCTACCTCGGCTGCAGGGCGCTCTCTCTGCCTCTCGCAAACGTTTGCCGGGTGGGTTATTTTGGAGATTGACATCATCTTACTCCTTTCCGTAGATTTCCCCCTTTTCCCTTTTCACATGCGGCAGTTATTTCACGGTCGCTTCTATTATGTATGATGCAGGTCTGTCTCTCCTGTTCCTAACGATCTGGAAACCTTTATGTTCAAGCATATTAATTTATCCACCAACTTCGAAGTTTCTTTTAGAAACAGCGTCTAATGAATAGTGTTTATCTGGAGGCAGACCTGTTCGAGACGTTTGCCCATCACTTTCCTTAAAATGTGTATAAGGCTTAGAATAGGAAATGGCAGGGTTCTTCTAGCATTATGTTCAGTTAAAAAGTTAGCGCTGTGATTTTTGCCTGTTAATGGCACGACAGTTGTCATAGCGGAGTGGAATCGTAAAGAATGATGCAGCGAATTGATTCACCAGCTGCTCAATGAGAAACAAACTTGTCTTGGTCCTAATACCTGTCTTCTTCAAATGTCGTGCGTTCTTATGTCAAGAGTTTCTTGAAAGTGTGTATGCGTATGTACACTTTTCTTTTTGACTGAATGCCCTAACTTTATTGAGGATTTAATAGCAAAAATACAGAATTACAGGTCGTACTTATTTTCGTTTTGTTCCAGTTGCAAAACGGAGTAGATATTTGATAATTGCTTCACTGAATCCTTAATTAAAGTAATTGTACGGCAGCTTATCCTTACAAGTACTTGCATTTAGCATCCAAATAATGATGTTATTTCACTTGAAATAAAGCATGAAATGCATCTTGAAATGAATGTATCGTTTTTTGTTTTTTGTTTTTGACTACTGCAAACTAGTAATTTGGTCTCCGGACATGATAGTATAGGATAGCAATAAGACATTAATAAGCATTATAGAATGCTAGTGTGATAAAGAAGCAGAAAATAAGGTGTTACACTGAAGGGTGGATTTTTTTTTTTCTGTTTTATTTCTGGCTGCTGGAATAACTTATTTGTTCATGTAGATTACTTGGATTTTTCTTTTTTTCTTAAAGTAGTAGGTACATGCATATGTGTTTTGTATCAGTTATAATTGTTTTAAGATTCTTATGCCCTTATTGATCTTTCTGTTTTTAAATTGGTTGCTGGGATGCCACTTGCCCATCTCTAGACTGTTCGCCATGGATTTCCCTATCAACCTTCAGCCCTGGCCTTTGATCCTGTACAGAAGATCCTGGCAGTGGGGACTCAGACTGGTGCTTTAAGGCTGTATCCTTTCGTGTACTTTTATTATTGTTTTTAACTTTGTATCCTCACCAGTCCTGTTTTGCTGATTAGTTCTTTTTCCTGTTTAATTCCAAAGATAATGGTATTATCAGGTAAATATTAATGTACATTTATATGGTGTTGGCTTTTCCTCTGATTTTATATATATTTAGGTTATATGTTGCTGTGATAGTGATCAGTTTTCAATTTATATTGACTACACATGTATCCACATTGAGCACTAAAGTTTTGCTATAGTAACTTTGTAAGGAGCTTCAGGTTTTTAAGGGGAGATAGATCTGCTTATACTGTTGAATGGAATGTGTTAAGGATGATGTTTAAAGACAGTAGTACTGGACATATTTTAATCGTTTTTTAAAATACTGTGATGGTAGATGTTGAACTTATGACCTATTTATTATTCTAATGAACTCGTGGTTAAATTTGAATTTTATTATTTCTTTTTTTTTTTAAAGATTTATTTTTTATTTATACATACAAGCTGGGATACAGGCCAGAGGCGTGGGGGTTCACCAGAGACAGAGCGGGTAGCAGAACAGGCAGATCACAAGTACACTGCTGAGGGGAGCAGTGGGCAAGGCAGGAGAGGTCTGCCGCACCATGTGGGATTCTCCCTGGCCGGGCTTCGAACTCTGGTCGCCACTGCTGACAGCTCCACAGCGCAGCGCTTAACCACTGCGCCACCGGGGAGGCCCTGAATTTTATTATTTCTGACATCCATCTAGAAAATCATTGGCAGAAGATAAATTTAGTAAAAAAATTATGTAAATAGTTATGAAGCATTAATATTTATACAAATTTTCGAGCTTTTTCTCACTGTCATGCAAATGAATAAGTGAATAGCTCATAGGTTTTTCCTTTTAGAGTATTTATACACACACACGCCCATACACACACATACACACAGACACACACTTAGATTAACTGTACTCAGGTTTTAGTATAGGTAAAATTATTTTTCCTGCCTATGCATGAATTACAATAATTCGGTCATAGCATTCTTTGAAATACATACTTACTCTTAAAGATCATTCTTTGGTCTGAACAATGGCAAATACTTCTCATTTCCTCTTTTAAGCTATTTAACTTGAAATAAAATTGTGTTTGCTTTTACTGTGGCATTTAACCATACTTTACCCGAATACACTTATTTTTAAACATAAGATTTTTAAAAGAACTTTATTTATCTGTAGGACATCTGCTTCCTACATTTTATTGAGATAGTGTATTAGTAATAAATAGAAAAACAATCACTAAATGATCTCAGGAGACATTAATATTGTCAAAAAAAAAAAAGCAAACACTGGATAGGGAAACTTTACCCTTCATGTTTAAGATTTTCTGGCTTCTAAAATGGGGGCATGGGACCTGAATTTTCTAGTAATTTTTTAAAATTTTCATTTCAAATAATCACTTCATGGTATCAAGATATACCTCAAGTCTGATTTATGGATTAGAGTGCTCTCTTCACAATGCTAGTAAAAGTTTTTAGATGGGCCATTTAATTGTATTTCTAAGTGAAGTCTGTCACTATCAGTAGTGGACTCAGACCTATTAAGGTGGTAGAATCTGAGCAGCTTCTATCTGAATCTGAATTTCTAAGACAATATGTCTATGTGTCTTTTGCCCACATTTCTAGATAGTTGAGACCAGAATATCTTTTGGCTTCAATTTAAATATTTTTATTTCTAAACCCAGTGATCACCACCTCTAGGATTCCTATTTTGTCTTTGTGAAGATGGGAAGAAAGTTAATTTTGTCAGTGTGGGTACTCAGTATTCAGCATAATTCTGCAGTGACAAGGCTAATAAATTGTTAGATCTAGATGAGCTGTTTGAAACTGAAAGCAGAATTTTTTGTTGCTAACAAGAATTTTTAATTTTTGTTTTAAGTGGGTCTAATATTTACTATTTTCCAAGTATAGTCAGTTTTGCTATGACACATAACTTTTTTTTAATCTTTTAACCACCAATCTGGCCCTTATATAATTTAATGTAAGTGAATACCACTGGTGAGATTATTTTTATAAAACCAGATATTTTTCTTAGACCAGACTTTAAACTCTAATGCATTTGAGTAATTAGCAAGTTGACACAAAGGGAGGAGTTAAAATGTTAGCCCTAATGCCAGTTGCCAAATAAAAGCTAGGATCAGGTGTCCAAAATTATCACTTATATATGACCTTTTCTGGTACATATTTTTTATAATAAAATATTCTAAGTGAAAGTGAACTGGTAGTGATAGTTTATAATTCTAAACCTCTTAGTCCCTCTCATGTTTAGAATGAAGTCAGGAAAACTATTTACCAAATCTTTTTCTACTCTCCCTTTTTTATGAGACTATATCATCATTCCAGAGTGATAAATTACTTTGCTTGCTAGTAATTCCCCCTAGTCATTCATTCTGTTCAAGTAGCAGATGAGCTTACAAGCTTTGTTTATAATGCCTTTGATTCATATAAAGTGATCAAGACCTTTTTATTTTCATCTGATGATCTCCACATATGTGATTTAAGAGATATTTCTCTGTTCTTTGTTTTCAAAGTTAGATACCTAGTATTTATAGGTTTTAATCTCAAAATTCCATATGATTTAACATGTAGAGTTTTTACAAGTCTATTTTGTTACCCTTTCTCTTTGATATTATTCCATATTACGGTTGGTTTCTTTTGGTCTTTTTCTTTATCATCTTCTGTTGGATTCATGTAATTTTTGTCCTAAAAGATATCTTTAGACTAGAAATATACTTCTAGATAAAAAGTCTTTCATTTAACTGCAGAGTACAAAGAAGGAGTCGTTTTCAGAATGGGATTGAGCTATTAGAATTCCAAGTATGCCTGGGATTTGACTAATAGAACGTCTCAATTGTTAGAATATCATATTAAGTTCATTGGTCTGCTTTGTAGAAGATCTTATTAAGTTCATCGGTCTACTCTGAGTTTAAAAGAAAACAAAATATATACACTGTTGGGAAAGTTGCATGTGATATCTTACGCTTGAACAAGAATTAGTGAATTTAAATAATATACCAATAAGGAGGCAAGATAAATTTAATGTGTTTACTGTATTACTGTATGGGAGGGGACTGATATTACTATATTCATGCTTATATTCATCCTTCTTGGTTCCTTGAGAGAATAAGAAGTTGGAATGTACTTAGATAGGAAGCAGGAAAACAATTTTATGTACCAAATTATAGGTTGGTGATGTAATTTAATTATCTAATTTTTATTTCTCTGCCATGTATCAATAGGTAGTTGTTTCTTTTGCATAATCTTGTCTAGAGATTAGATCTTGGAATAAATTCCTCTCATTATTCTCATGTGGATGAGAGGGTGGGGAAAGAGTCTAACTGAAGAATAAAGGCCTTTCTAAGTAATGCTATATAGACCTTGTATCTAGACTCCTGGCTTATAGTATAATTTTTCATTCTTTGATACTGTGTTGTAAACCTGAGCTACCCTGATCTTATTTGTAAGGTATTTCTGTCTTAACACAGCAAGGTCATTTTATGTAGAAAGATCTCAAGTACTAGGCAGACAAATAGAATTTTAAATTTACTGAATTTTTGTAAAATTTAAGTTATTGTTATAATTATCAACATTTTTAAAGAGCCTCATTTATCTTCTTAAGTTGAGGAAAATACAACTTAATAGTCAACCTCAGCTTTGATAAGGCACAGCTGTCTTAAATTGCAGTGTAATGTTACTGAAGGCAGATTTATGAAACAAAGTTTGTACCTCAGAGTTCGTCTAAGTAGCATGTTAGCTGTTAACATTAGATTATAAATTATGCCAGAATTCTAGTTCTTGTCTTGCCACTAAAGAATTATATGTCCTTGAATTTGTTTTTTTTTTTTCCTTCTAAAATAAAGGATTTGTGTTTAGATCATTTCTTCAAGAAATAGTTCTGTGTTTCCAGGTTATTTATGTTCTAGGTGAGTATACAAAAGAAATGAAAATATCCATACCTTCAAAACATTTTCATTCCTAACTAAAGGATTGAATTAGATAAATTCAAGTTGAAATTGCAGACCTACTCAAAGTCAACTTACTTTACACAACGTCAGATTTATCGGTAAATTATTTGGATTTGATGACATTCTACGCTTAGTATATAAACAAGAGTCCCATGGCCAGAGGAAGGAGTTAGGAAAATTTCTCTAGGTGAGCAGTGTGGGTGAAAGCTGAGAAAAGGGAATTGTATGCTAGTCTAGAGGCTTTCTCAAGAGCCTGGTTGGAATAGTCACTCTGAATCGGGGGCAGACATAAGAAGCCCACTGGTGCAGAACTTGACTGTTAACCTGAGCTATCTGTATTATTCAGTGAGGACTCATATAAGATCTGATGAGAGAAAATGTGATTTTTAGGATGGATAATGGTCATGAATGAAAATAATAGACCAAATGAAACTTCATAGGTGACTGTTAATCTGTAGAGGTAATATGGTGTATCCAAAACAGTGGTAGAATGGGAAACGGGAAAGGGACTTGATTTCTTTGTATAAAATCTTAGAGGGACTAAGGGAAAAATGGTAATGAAATTTTGCAAATGCTTCACAGAGGCAAATTACAAGAAGGAAATGGAATCCAAGTGTAAGAGGATAGCAGAGTAGTTTGAATTTGGAATTTTGTCATCTTTTACTTTGGTCTTACTGCCATTTTGAATATATAGCCTAAACTTCATATTTTAGCATGACAATTTGATAATGCTTTTACATTTGATTTCCTTTTGGCTAACTAGGTCTTTGGTCATTTCCTGGACATTGCTATTGTGGTAGTTTAGCATCGCTATTATTTGTTTGACTTTGTCCATTTATTCTTGGTCAGTGTTCCTCAGTGATAGCATTTTGTGCTATATGATTCTGTGGATTTGTCCAGCACATTGCAGACCTACTAAGTCTGGTGTCAGTGTGAAAAGCCAAACAACAGGAGCACTTCCAAGTGCTCCTGGTTGGGTACCATTGCATTTAGCCCAAGTTCTTTGTGAGTTAAGCAAGAATAATAAACCTATCTAACTTACAAAGTTGGTGTCAGTATTAATACAATAATGTGTAAGAATCAAATACAGAAATGTGTGTGTAGCTTTCAATCTATCATAGGCATTGTTTCGGTAATTATAGATGATATTAAAATGAAAGTTTTTATTGCTTTAATGTAAAGGTTCTTTATTTTATTTTAGAAAATACTTCCTGAGTGGCAGCCAGGTACCAGGCACTGTTTCAGATGGCCTTAATGTCATTTATTTTTATAACTGATTCAGTCTTTGAAGAAAAGGTCTTGAAACACACTGTTTTTCTTTTTAAGTGTGTCTTTAAAATGCTTGTATTCTCAACCACAAATTTGCAGAATTGCCTTTTATATACAGTAAGATAATATATGTGAAAGTTTATTATGCATACTAGGTCATAAATGATAGTTTAATGATTTTGCACTTGTAAGATATTGTTCGAATGTTTGAATTGCTGCTTATTATTTTTAGTTTATAAAACTTAATTGCAATATTGGAAAAAAAGATTTAGAAATAGATTTTTTTTGTTCAGAGTAGTTAAGCAATGTAGCAGAAATTTTATTAATTCATTTTCTTTGTCACCCGTTTTGTTTATAGGAAAATTCATAGATGAGTTATAGTCATTTAGACCTCTACCTGTAGAAGAGAAATGGGGAATTTTGAAACACTGTTACTTCCCCGTGCTTACCTCTTCATTAAAGAGAGCTTAGAGAAAAGGCTGAATGAGTCCTCTGTCAGCTGTAGGTTGTGATTCTCAGCATGAACTACTGCAGCAGGAGAAACAGGCACATTTATTTTAGAAACAGCAAACAGAAATGGGTGTCTGCCTAGAAGCAGTTATTTTACATTAAATTTCTTTTGGAGGAAAACAAGGTGTGGTAGAAACTGAAAGGAATTGAAAGGAATACATTTAGTATGGCATCAAGTCTCTGCTTGGGAAGCCTTTCTGTTCTAAGTAAGGTGGATTTTTATTTCTGTTTTGTATTCTCTGTTTTCTATCTCTATTTTTAGTATATGTTGCTTTAAAATTAAACCCTGACTTTGCTCTCCTGGAGGAAAAGGTAAAGGAATCTTGGAAGAATTACCTTTATCATCATAAGATACATGTATTCTAAAATTCAGACTAATTGTGGTAAGTCAACTAAAATCTCTGGCTTTAATTTCCTTTCCTACAAAATGCAGATTTTAGGGTACATGATTTCCAATAGTCCTTCCAACTCTAGGATCATAGCATTTCTTTTCGGGGGCATTTGGGAGTGCCCCGGACCATCAGTGTCTGAAGTGGTCGTCTGATTGAGAATGGTCTTTTTGCTTTGTGTCTCTTGGCTGCATTCATTGTCCAAGTCAGTAGACTGCATGAGTGCAAAAACTTTTGTTTACATCAAGGACCAGGAAAAAGCACAGGAGTTATAATCTTTTTGTTGTTGAAACAACTCAGGTTGAATAGTAAGATACTAAAGTTTTTTTCATTTTTGTTTAACTGATGAGATCTGCTTATGGTTTAGGAAATTTGGGTTATTTTTAAAATACTGTCAAAAAGTTTCCTTTCTTTGGTGTTAATGTTAGGATGTAAAATTAAGATGTAATTACTTAAATATTACTGTACCTGATCACATGATCTTAAATGATATTTTTCACTAGAGATTTAGAATAGAGACTGTCTTCCTTGAGTTACTGATATGTAATTTCAGTGCTATATTTGGTAATTATAGAGAATAAGTTAGAAGAGTAATAACTGAATAGAATAGAATTAACTAAATATTTGGATTATTTAGTGAGTATCACAAGTAGAAGAGAGCTTTGGTTGTCTTCATTTGACATTAATGTAGCGTATTGAAAAGTGACAAGTTATTTATAAGAGGAAAATTAGAAATCAGGATCATGGATGATTTGTTTTGTAAAGTTTAAAATGCAGGTTTCCTGTCCTTTTTTAGTAAATTATTATCAGAAGGTAAACTTAGTATCTTTGGATTGCAGATTAATAAAATGTTTTTAGTTGGACATAAAAAGGTGCCCATCTATTTAAGAATGTAACAATGACAGAGAAAGGGGCATTTTACAATGTACTACCTTTTAGTTTTGAATGCCTTTTAATTAAGATAAGGTTTAAATGTAATCTAAACTACAAAACTTCTTGGGAAACAAAACAAAGTGATTGTTTTGATTTTTATGGGAAAAAAAACAAAAAACTTGAGTTTATAAAACTGTAATCATAACAGACTGCCAAAATGTGCTCAATACATTTCACTTTCTTTAGTCACATGTGATATAAATCATTCTAAGGAGAAAGAATATTACCTTTTAATTTAATTACTCAGACTTCTTGTAAAGACATTTAAGCATCTATATAGCAGACAATTACAAAATCAAAACAAGGCGCCTACAGATTCTTAAATGTTAATTTTTCTGCTAAAGGTTGTGAGAAGATGTAAGTGAAGATTTAACTCTGTTATTATCTTGTTCTTTAATTTGAACCCATTTTTAATTTTTTTTGCAACAGTAAAAGATAAAGATCAGTAGGTTATCTTCCATTTGTCAATATTTTTAACATAGTTGAAGAATTACATATCTAGCAGTAACCTAATTTCAGATTAGCAGTCTCAGTTGTTTTAATCTCTCATTCTCTTGTATCTCATTTTAAAGTAATTTTGGACACTGATTCTGTTCACTGTGGAGCTTTTTCCCTTTTTCTTTTTGCACTATGGGTGGAAGGTAGGCTGGGAACGGGAAAAAAATAGGTAAGAATTAATGACAGCGTTTATTCTTTTACTGCTCACTGTTCCACAGTGGGCTTTGTGTTTAGTGATTCTTTTAATATTGAACACTTTTTTCCCTGTTACAATAATTCTCTTAAAGCCAGAGCCTTTGTCTTTGTGATGTATTTTTTGGTTTAACCCACTCCCACTTCCAACTCATGTAGTCCCTTTTTTTAAAGTCAGTATTTAAAAATATAAATTTCTGCATTACTATTCTTTAAATATCATGTCAACATGGAAGGTCTAAAATTAAACTTTTTGGACATTATAACTATAATCTTGAGTGGTGTCTTCATTTAAGATAATGCCAGAAACATTACAACATATGAGAAGTTGCAGTACAGTTTAAAAGCAGTGCAAATGAGAATCAGCCAAACCCTCTACCTTATCAAGTCCAGAAATTAGACAGTAATTAGGAAACAATTATAAAATCAAAACAGAAGGACCATGCAGATTCTTAGATGATCACCTTGCATGGAAGCTGGATATACTGCACTCTGTGTGCCTTTGAAGTAGTGAGATCTAAATCTTCAATTCAGGAGTCAGCAGATTTTTTTTCTGGGGCCAGATAGTAAATATTTTGTCTTTATAGTCTTTGGCACAAGTACTCAGCTCTGCTGATGAAGCCCCAAAGCTGCCACAGACAATACAAAAAGGAATGAATGTAGATGTATTTCAGTGTAATTTTATAAACCAGGGAGTAGACTAGATTTGACTCCAAAGCCTAGATTGGCATTTCCTGTTCCAGTTTGTCAGGCTGTATGTATGGAGTAGAATGCTCAAGAATGAATTACGCACATTTCTCTAGTTTCATAAATTACATTTGCATTTGTTTAAATTTACCCTTTTGATCATAAATAGAAACACATTGAGAATCAATAATTTTTAATGATACATAGTACCTTTGTAAGTTAAGTTATTTCTTAGAAATAGCTTTTGATCTTGTGAAGGGTGTTTTATTTTGTGATTTGTAATTGTATGATAATGAGCACATTTAAGTAGCTGTCCATTGAGGATAATTCAGTGATCAGTGTTATTGACATAGTCACCTTGTTTGAGAATTTTACTTTTAATTTCATTAAAATAAAGTTCATATTAAACTGTGAGTTTTAATTATTGCACACTACAATGACAGTTTATAAAAATAAAAACTTAGTGTATGTGTACATATGTACATTATGTATATTTTAATGAAAGCAATTGTTTGTTATCTTGAAAGAAATACAATTTCATTTGCAGCCTTCCCTTAATATATTTCATAGTATTTTCCATAAATATATAGATACATTTAGGTTAATACTTAAAAGTGCTTAATGCTTTTTTAAAGTATAAGCATTTTACTTAAATATTGGGATTTCCTAGATGTGTGCAAATTTTGATTAAAACAACTCATTTTCATCTGTGGAAGAAACAACTTGAAAGTTTTAAAAACAAAAGTACCTCATGAGCCTCTGAGAAGCAAGTTCAGGTGCATAGTAATTTTCTTCAGTAGGAGAGGTTGTGTTCCTCTTCTTGGAAAGAATACATACAGTTCTTTAATTGGAAACTGAAATGAATTTTTCATGTTGCCTGATGTTTGCATCATTTTCTGGTAGTAGTAAATGTAGATATAATTTTATTTAGCAAATAAGGCTTATTTCTACTTGATTCCATTCTCCAACCGTTAGTCTCCAACTCTTAATCCTTTTGGAAGCTGTTATATAACACAAATAAAATAAAATGGTGAAATGTGAAGCATATTTTTTAATTTTTTTGGTCTTTGATTTAAAAATGAATTGATCTAAAATAACAGATTTCCATAAAATGGGGAGAATGTAAAGACTTTTTTTAAGATTGATTTATTTTTGCATAGAAGAACTGGGGTGTAGGCCTGAGGTGTAGGGATGAGAAGATTCACCAGAGACAGAGTGGGGAGCAGAACAGGTAGATCTACTGAAATACACTGCTGAGGGGAGCAGTAGGTGAGACAGGCGAGGTCTGCTGCGCCATGTAGGTTAGCTCCCTGGCCGGAATTGAACTTGATAGCATGAGAGTACTGAGACTTAACCCTTGTGCCACCAGGGTGGCCCCATAGAATGTAAAGGCTTTTAACTAAAAGTTAGCTGATATTTTTGGTTTTGTAATAATCTTCATTTGAAAATTAAGGTTTGCTTAACACATGTTATTTGCAAAATAATGCAGTCTTGGAAATTTTTTGGTACTTATTGTTTAATAAGTTCTTGTTTTTTAAAGTAGGGATATTTCTATAATAGTTTTTGGTCCTGTTTCCTTTTCAGTAAGTGCTGTCTAGAACTTTTAAAACTGTTCTTGGTGAGGTTGTCTGTTGAGTGATTACCTACTCTTTCTTCAAAGTACATAATCTCTTCTTGTAATAGCAGTACCTTTGCTTTTCACAGCAGTACTCTGCTAAAACGGACTATAAATCTTGTGGCATCAGCTATTCCAGTACTTTCTGCTAAATTGCTTTCCTTTTGTGTATTCTTTTTGTATTCTGAGAAAGAAGAGAAAGTGTTGAAACAGATTTTTCCATTCGTTTTGTCTTTGTACTGTGTTTTTCTTAATGTTTTATATGTTACTCTTAAAATTCACTTTACTTGAGAAAAGAACTTAGCCATTAAATGTCTGAGAATGGACACTGGGGTAAAAAATCATTTTTACTTGATATGCAAGAATGTATGATTCTTGTTCATTTAACCTAGACCACTCTTATTTATGACGTTATTTCGTAGTAGATTGAGCAGGTGTTTTATTAAAAGTATATTTACATATCAACAATCATTGTAAAAAATTGCCTCATTCATTTTGAACTCTTCAGAGATAAACCTAACACTAAAATTGTTGTAATAAGAATGAATATTATCAACCACTTTAATTTGTTTATGAATAATAAAATGTTCTTACTCCGAGTAATAGTGGAAAAGGCAACCAGAAGTCTTTTTCAGCCCAGTTAATATTATAATTATATATTAGTCTATATTCTGAAATTACTTTTTTATTGTTTCGATATTTGTTTCATTTATATTAAAAGGAAGCACTTGACTGACAGCTTTTGAAATACTGATAGACATTTATTATAACATGTTTACACTCATGTTAAATTGGTTTTAAATGTCCTATTCATCTTTCCTAGTTAATTTTGGCATTTTATTAAGTTTCATTGCAGAATAGTGCACGTTATAGTTTTGCTTAAATAGCAGTTTAGTAGTAGAATGTTAGAATTGTAAGTCAGCAGTAAAATTAAGTATATCCGCTCTTGTAGTCATGAGTCTGTGACTAACTTCATTTCTTAATGTTTTAATTTTAAAATAGATTTTATATTTTAAAGCAGCTTCATGTTCATAGCAAAATTGAACAGAAGGTACAGAGATTTCCCATGTATCCCTCTCCCTACTCAGCTTAGCTACTCCCAGCTATCCCTCACTAGAAAGGTGTAACAAGTGGTACTTGTTGTAACTGATGAATCTTTACTGACACTTCATAATCAACCCGAGTCCATACTTTACACTAGGTTTCACTGTTGGCATTGTAGATACTTTGGGTTTTAACCACTATTGTGATATACAGTATTGTTCCACTGTGCTAAAAATTCTTAGTGTTCTACTTGTTCATTCCTCCCTCCCCTCAGCCCCTGGCAACCACTGACTTTTTGCTGTCTCCATAATTTTATGTTTTCCAGAATGTTATATAGTTGGGATCACACAGTTTGTAGCCCTTTTAGAGTGGCTTCTTTTACTTAGTAATATGTATTTAAATTTACTCTTTGTCTTTTTGTGGCTGATAGCTCATTTTACTTTTTTTTGCACTAAATAATGCTCCCTTCTCTGTATATGCCACAGTTTATCTATTCACCTATTGATAGGTATCTTAATTGCCTCCAATTTTGCCAGTTATGAAAAAAGTAATTTTAAATATCTGTGTACATGTTTTGTGTAGATAAAAGTTTTTGATTCTTTTCGGTAAATATAAGAAGTACAGTTACTGGATCTTCTGGTAAGAGTATGATTAGTTTTGTAAGAAACTGCCAAAGGATCTTCCAAAGTAGTCATCCCATTTTGTCTTTAGTGCCAGTAGTAAGAGTTCCTGTTGCTTCACATTATCCTAAGCATCTGATGACGTCAGTTCTAAATTTGGGCCATCTAATAGATTAATAGTGGCATCTCTTTAGTGTTCTGATTTACTTTTCTTTAAAGACCTATGATATGGAGGGTTTTTTATATGCTTATTTGCTATCTTTTATCTTCTGTCTGCCAAGGTCTTTGGCCTACTTTTTATTATGTTTTTATTTTCTTTTTTTCATATTCTTTATATGTTTTGAATAATATGTTTTCAGATAAGCCAGTTTACTTTTATTTTCTCCAAGTCTATGGCTTGTCTTCTCATTTTCTTGATTATTATATTTTGTAGAGCAGAAGTTTTTTTTATTTTAATGAAGTATAGCTTAACAGTTGTTGTTGTCATGGATTGTACCTTTGGTGCTACATTAAAAAGTTGCACCACACACAAGGTCATCTAGGTTTTTTTCTTCCTTTCGGGACCTCCCTGTCATTTTCCATCCTCGTAGATCTTCTGACCATCAGACTTGTTTGCCTTAAGCCTTCCGCAATTCATTAATTTTAGTTCAGGTTTTTCTCCCTCTGCTGTGATTCCTGTTGAGATTTCTCTTGGTTAGCTTGTTTTGTAAGTTGTGAGCCTTTGTGTTCACTTGTTGGTCTCTACAAATTTGGGGACAGCAGTTTATCCTGACACCTCACTTCTCGTAGACCTAGGAAGAGTTGTTTTAGTTTGATAGTTTTTTGTTTGTTAGACCAGGAAGGTGATGTTCAGGTTTCTCTATGCTGGACCAGAAACTGGAGTCTATATTAGTTTTACAGTTGAAAGAATTATTTTCAAAAAGAAGTTTTAAAATTGATGTTTGTCAAGGACATGAAACTACTGAATAGGGTACTCTGCTATTAAAAAATGTGAATGTTTGAGGTTTCTCTATGCTGGACCAGAAACTGGAGTCTATATTAGTTTTACAGTTGAAAGAATTATTTTCAAAAAGAAGTTTTAAAATTGATGTTTGTCAAGGACATGAAACTACTGAATAGGGTACTCTGCTATTAAAAAATGTGAATGTTTGATAATGGCTTTGCAATGCAAATACGTTCATAGGTCACAAAACGAAATGTTCTTCACTGTATTAAACTTTGGTAAATACTTACTAAATTCTTGTTTTGAGGATATTCCTATCAAGTTGATTAGAGACCTAGTTCATAGAGAAGTAACAAGTTATTAGAACTTTGAGAAGATTTATGATGAGAAATTAAGGAGATCCATGGATACTTGATTTAAAGAAAGGAAGTCAGAAATCATTTTTAAAAATCATATACTAATTTTATGGAAGGTAGTGCTTTAATGATGCTTATATATGCAGTGTTTTCCATGTTTTTTCAACTATGGCTATATAGTGCAAACATACATGGAGATGAATAAAAATCAACACATACAAACACTGCCCAAACATGTACTTGGATTTTTTCTCTTGAGATTCTGACTCAGTGACTCTGGCATGGCACTTGACGCCTATAACTTTTTGTTTTTAAATTTTTATGGATGCTTACAATGTAGACCAGAATTGAGAGAGATACTGGCTAAATGTTTATTTAACAAGTTGGGAGGCAATATTTTTAGTGAGGCAGATGGTAGATAAGAAACATGTTCAATACAGTACAGAAGATGCCTTTGTAAAGAAATAACATCTTGCGATTTGTAGTGTAGCCATGAGGAAAGAGGCTGATGGTTTGCTCTGCCATAGCTTTCAGAAACAGGGCTATGAAAATGATACACAAAACATTTATGAGAATGGAAAGGAGTTCCAGGTTTGCGTTATAGTGTTTTCTCAGCTGTATATAACATGAGGACCAGCAATAGAAAAAGATGATGCAGTCTAGTGATGAAGTTTAAATGTCTAATCTGAAATGTGCAGGTGAGCCTCACACCGATCAGGTTAAGGATCAGTATACATCAAGTATACCACAGATGAGAAGACCGCAGCGTACATAGGTTGTCTTAATTATCACAGATTTTTATATGTTTTTCTACTTTTTCCTGGTCATCTACTGCTTGAGAAATCTAATCTAATAGGCTATATTATCTTGAGTAGAATAAATGTATGATGCACTACCCTTTTTATTGAATTTGATTTATTCCTGATGACTGTGGAAAAATAAATGAAACAAAGCTTTGAGATACTAAGTAATTTCTTGTTATGTTCACAGGAAATAAATGATAGAGTTGGCCTCATGCTAAAGCTTATTCTCTTTACATTTTAAGAATGCTTCATTTTACATTCATTTAAAATGATACATTTTAAGAATGTTTGACCATATCATGGTGGTGTTTAAGTTTTAACTTTGTTACTGAAATATAACTATGGTAAATCTCTTCAAGATTTATGCTGTTTAAAATAAAAATTACACACTGATCCTTGATTCACACAGAATAGTAAGCCATTTCAAGCTGTAACATTTTGAAGGCTTACTAGGCTACTAGAAGAGTTGTAAGTTACTGTTTACTGAAAGTATAAGAATGTACTAAAAGAAATGGCAGCAGAAGTTAGTGGAGGTGTGGAAATCTTCGAGTTTCAGATGCATTAAAATTATATTCTTGGGTTTATTTTTATTGCTGGGTATGAGGGAGCAGTTTACCTTTAGAAGTCTTTTTTGGTCTGTTAGTAGAATATCTGCTCAAAGAAATACTTTCTCAGAATATCATATAATTAAATGTACAATACTGTAAAATAATTTACTAGTTATTTTTATGTTCATGAAAAATATATTCATGAAGTTCATTAAGTTCATGAAAAATATAGTCATCCATATTCTTAATCTTTAAAATTTGCGGACCGTAAATGTATTTTCCAAGACTGCATGTGATATCAAAGTTCTCCAGTTGCTTTCCATTTTATATGTACTCCAGTCTTCCATTCCTAAATTGGAAAATTAAGGATGTCACTCTCGGAGAGGTTGGAAATATGCCAGTACTTTCTTTGCTTCTGCCTTCATTGATAGGAATTGATGAGCAGATTCTCTGAGAAGATATATTATCTTTAAAAATCTTAATGTACTAAGTATATCAGTCTTGATGTTATACATCTTCATAAAAGTAGAGGTTGTCAAAATATGTATATAATCCACAGTGGTAGTGACGGCAGTGAAACCTTACTTGGGAGTGATACTCTTAGAACTTACAACTGGATGATGTCCCACTGCCTGCTGCTTTCACTATCTTTTTAATACTATTGTACTTTGCTGACAGTACAGTAGACATCCTAGAAGGGAGAATAAACAATGGGAGAAGTTACCTCTGTGATTGTAATACTCGTCGAACAAATGATTGGAAGATTAAATGAATAACCTGGTAGTGGACATTCATGGAATTTTAAGAGACTATCTAGTCCAGTCCCCTAATAGAAGCAGTACTTTCTGCTTTACTACTTTTTGCTCTATCCTAAAATGTGAGCTAATTTTAAGCCTAACAGTATATATCTACATTAGCATGTCTCTTAGGTTTTAAGAGTCATTTTTCACTCATAACTATTGATAACCTGCTATGCTCCGGGTACTTGGGACAAAGAGAGAAGTTTGCTTTGTCTCTACATAAGACTCTTAAGAGTCTAGGTAGCTTGTATGGAAGGTTTTCAAAAATAATCTTTGTCACAGATGGAACCTTTTGAGGAAACGAGGAATTATATTACAAAACCCAAGTATCAATAGGACTGTTTCCTAAGCAAAGAGGAAAACAAAGAAAAGGCATGAACTTAAAATAGTCTAATATGGCTAATGCACTTCCAACTGGACTGATTTCTGTGGAAATGTTTGGAACACTTTTTCTCTTTTTTCTCAGCTTTATTGAGGTGTTAACAAATGAAAATGTATACACTTAAGGTTTGCAATGTGGTGTTTTGATATACATATACATTGTAAAATGACTGCCTTAATCAAGCTAATTAACATACCATCTTCTCACATATTTAACTTTTTTTTTTTTTTTGTGGATAGAGGGAAGGAAGGGGTCAGAATCAGAGGGAAAAGTACAAGGGACTTGGGAGATGGGTCATGGTGGGAGAACTAGAGACTACACCTGAGGGGAGAAAGAATTTTTCCTTTCCAAGATAAATTCTTACCTGTACAATGAATACTGGGTGTATCTACAGATCTAACTGCTGTGTGGCTTTGACGTTTCTCTGCTGGACTTAAAAACCTTCGTGGATAGGGACTGTGCTTTAGATTCTTGGTGCCAATTGAAGGTCTCAGTTAAGAACAATTGAAGGGCTCCTGCCTCACCTGCTGCGCCCCTCAGCAGTGTATTTCCATCAATCTGCCTGTTCTGCTCCCCACTCTGTCTCTGGTGAACCCTCCAGAGTTCCCCACCCCATACCTCTGGCCTGTACCCCAGCTTGTATGCATAAATAAATAAATCTTTTAAAAAAAAAAGAACAAATGAAGGGGTCACACAAACCTAGTTCAGGCACATCATTCTATGGCTTGGTGTCTTTGCCTCTCAGGAGCTACAAAATGGGAAACCTGAGAATGGTTAGTTTACAAGACTCTAATTTGCCCTTTATCATTGCCACCCAAATCTGTTAAATAAAGAAAGAAGGTAGATTGGAAAGAAACCTGTGGTTGTGGAGAAGGGAGATAGATTAGGCAAGTGCTTAATTTCCCAGAATAGAAAGAAGTATAAAAACAAGGTATTCCTGTGAGGTGGACCTAGAGGGTGGCTGTTGATTTCATTTTACTAACACTGATGTTCTGTAATTCAGATGATGAACATACTAGAATGAAGTAAATAGCTGTTTTCTGTTGTATGTTTGATTCTGTACTTTAAAACACATTAGCAGAAGCTCAGTTTATAAAGATAAGCGGTTTGTAGATTAAATAGTGCAGAGGGGATTATGAGAATTCATAATTTCGTCAGTATGTTTTAGGGATTAACATTTTTAAGCTATTAGATATAACTAGAGATGATCATAATTTATAAAGTGAAAATTTTTTCCTAGCATTTTATGTACATGTATTTCTAAAACCATGGTATTTCTCTAGATGACAAAAATTTTTGTTCGTTTAGGAGAGCACTGGATTTTCTTTGTTGTTTCTTACCTGATAAATTCTTCCTGTGTTTAAATCTTGGCTGAAATAAAAAATTTTAAATGTATGTAGGGCAAATGTAAATAAGTTTACTTGAAAAATACTGTACTATAGTCTTCATTTCTCTTTTTAGTATGTTGTTTTTCATTTGGATTGCTAAATAACTATAATCATACTCTGCTTACGACAGATATTTAAAAATTCTGTACAAAATAAAGTATATTTCTGAATATAATGCTTTTAAACTTATTTTCTTTAATAATCACTGTCAATTTTAGTCTTAAATTCAGTCTTATTTTTGTGCCTATTTGTTATTTTCATTCATAAGAACTGATTTTAAAAATAACAGCCTTATTGAGATAATTTTACATGCTATAAAATTCATCGTTTTAAAGTATACAGTTCATTTTTGTAATCATCAACATTTTTAAATTTCATAATATTCTAATCACTGTGCTAATAAACATTATACTCTTTAGCTTTCTGTTCTACTTGTTCTCTCTATCCAGACCTTCACAGACCTTCACCTTACCCATTTTCTACTTCTATGGATTTGTCTAGTCTATATTTTATATAAAAGGAATCATGATTTATAGTCTTTATCACTGGCTTTTTTTACTTAGCATATTTTCAAAGTTTATCTTTAGTGTGTTATATATTACTAGTTCATTTCTTTTTAAAATGCATATTCCATTGGATGGATGTATTGCTGAATTTATTCTGTGATCAGTTGATGGGCATTTGAAATTTCTTCTTTTGACTATTATGAATAAAGCTACTGTGAACGTTTGTGTAGAAGTTTTGCGTGTGTTTATATTTTTATTTCTCTTATTTAAATTCCTAGGAGTGGACTTGCTGAGTCACAGCAGCTTTGTGTTCAACACAGACGACCTGCCAATCTGTTTTTTTCCCCAAAGTGGTTGTACAGTTTATGTCTTAACAACAGTAATTCAGGTTTCTAATTTCTCCACATCCATACAAACCCTTGTTATTATCTGTTTTTTATTATAGCCAGAAGGTATGAAGTGATATTTTGTTGAGTTTTTGACTTTTATCTTCCTAATTACTACTAATATGAGCATCCTTTTCCTTTTCTGTTGTTGTAGACTATTTGCATATCTTCTTTTGAGAAATGTCTTTTCATATTCTTTCCCCATTTTTAAATTGGATTGTTTTTGTTGTACAATTGTAAAAGTCCTTTATGCAATATGAATATTAAATCCTCATCAGATGTATGATTCACAAATATTTTCTGCTATTCTGTGGATTGTCTTTTCACTTTAGTTTTAATTTTGATAAAGTTCAATTTATGTATTTTTCTTTTGTGGCTTGTGATTTTGGTGTTACATGTCATAAGCCCTGGCCTTTTCTGGGGCTACAAAGATTTACTCTTAAGGTTTTTTTCCTAAGACATTTATAGCTTCAGCTCTTGCATATCCATTTCTATTTCATTTCGAGCTAAAATTTGTATATAGAGTGAGTTGGAGTCTAAATACATTCTTTTCTCTGTGGGTATCCACTTGTCTTATCACCAATAGTTGAGAAGTCATCTTTCTAACTGAATTTTTATACTCTTTCAAGGTCAGTTGATCATCTATATCTATTTCTCTACTCAGACTCATTGTAGTGATCTTGTGTGCGTCTAACTTTATGTTAATACCACACTGTCTTGACTACAGTAACATTCTAGTAAGTTTTGAAGCTGGAAAGCATGAATCCTCCAACTTTGTTCTTTCTCAAAGCTATTTTGGTGATTCTGTATCCCTTGCATTTCCATATGAAGCTTAGAGTCGGCTTGTCAGTTTATCTGAAAATAACTGGAATTCTGATATTGAATTGAGGTGCTTTTGTATAGATCATTTGATGAATATTGCTATCTTCACACTATTAGGTCTTATTCATGAATATGAAATGTCTTTCCATTTAATTTAAATTGTGTTTCAACAATGTTTTGTAGTTATTGGTGTACCAGCCTTGCATTTCTTTGTATAAATTTATTCTAAAGTATTTTACTCTCTGTGATGTTACTATAAATGTTTTCTTAATTTACTTTACAGATTGTTTATTGCCTGTAAATGGATGTATAATTGATTATTATGTATTAATCTTACATTGTGCAAACTGACTGTACTCGTTTATTTGTTCTGTAGGTCTTTAGTGGGTTCCTTAGAATTTTTCATGTCATCTGTGACAACATAGTTTTCTTTTCCTTTCTTATCTGACACTTTATACTTTTATTTGCTTGTTTGCTTGTGTGGACTCTTCTGTGTAATGTCACATGGAAACAGTGAGAGGGCCATCCTGTCTTTTCCTGGAGTGTAGCAGGAAACCTTTTTAGTTTTCAGCACTAAGTGTGATGTTTGCTGTGGGGTCTTCTTTTATGCCCCTTGTTAGGTTGAGGATGTTCCTTTTGTTTTGTCATCAAAGGGTATTGAATTTTGTGAAAGATCTTTTCTGTTTCCGTTGAAATGATTGTGGGGTTTTTTCCTTTATTCTTCAAATACGGTGTTTGATTCTGTGAGCTCTTTGAAGAGGGGTTGTTTATTTTAGTATCTTTAACTTTGTAAGCCCTCTTCTACTTAGATTACTGTAGTCTCTAAAATATTTTGGTTGATCATCTTACATACAGAGACATTTGTAAAGAAGCTATCTCAAAATTTCATTTAGAATTAGAATACTTAATTGTTTTTGCTTATTCTACTGAGCCATAGCACTTCATTATTCAACTTAATATTATTATCATGAATGCATATGAGAAATGAATGTAGAAAATTTTTTTTTGCCTGGCATATTGCTTATGCCAAATTGGTTTTGTGGTGTTAGCTGCTACTGAAAGTTGTCTTCTGTCTACTTTTGTAGCATTAGGCCAGTGTGACTTCATTACATACTCATAAGCAAAATATTCATTATAAATGTTTCCCCTATGTTCATGCTCCAGTTTTCCCCTATGTTCATGCTCCAATAAAGTAAGTAGGAAGTGACATTTGATTTGTGTGTGTCTGTGTGTGTGTGTGTGTGTGTGTGAGAGAGAGAGAGAGAGAGAGAGAGAGAGAGAGAGAGAGAATGAGAGAGAGAGAGAGTGAATGATTATCCCGTAAGACTTAGTGATACAGGGCCTCCCTGGTGGCCTAGGGGTTAAGTCTCAGCTGTGTCACCACTATGGCCTGAGTTCTCTCTCTGGCCAGGGAGCTGACCCACATATAGTGCAGCAGACCTCTCCTGTCTCACCCCCTGTTCCCCTTATCAGTGTATTTCAGTAAATCTGCCTGTTCTGTTCCCTGCTTGGTCTCTGGTGAATCCTCTTACTCTTACGCCCTGCCCCCCACACACTTCTGGCCTACACTCCTCACCTTCTATGCAAAAAAAAAAAAAAGACTTGGTGATAATAGAGTTAGACTGCCTTAGTTCAAACCTCAGTTTTCTTACCAGCTAGCTGTATGGCCTTGAGCAAATTATTTAAACTTGTACCTGAGTTCCTCATTTGTAAAAACAGAGCTTATAGTCGAAGTACTCTTGGAAGGTAATACTTACCTGGTACTTGGCACATGTTAAATGATCAGTAAATCATAATGGCTATGATAAACTTAAAGACTTCCTTTCCAACCAAAAAAAGAAAAAAATGCCATTTAGGCAATTGGATGTGAAACAATGCTTATTTTGAATATGATGGTACAGTATTGTAAAATAAAATATTTTACTGGCTTTCATCTTTGTTTCTGCTCATCTGTCCTGTGTACCTCTTCCTGCTTATTCTTCATTGATTACTAGTTTCATTATGTTAGGTATTTCCTTAAATAGCTCTTTCCCCCTATTGCTTACTTATCAGATCATGTCCAAATGTAAATACTTGCGTTCGGGACTTTGCTCCCAAACTCTTTTAGCCTTGCCTTCTGTAGCTCTTCATCAGAATATGATAGTATTTGTCTGGACAAGAACCATGGGTCTGGCTGTACAAAAAATAACTGGCAAGTGGTAATGGGCCAGATAAATCAGTTGGTTTACTCCAGAGACAAAGATGGCTATAGGGTTAGGTAGACATCATAATTCTTCCTAGGCAAGCAGTGGAAAAATAGAGAATAAAAGGTATCTAAGATAGAAAGATTGCATCACTCTTAAAGGAATACATCAAGAGTTCTGAGTTAGAAGATACAATATTTTGGAACCAGGAAATAGTGTAGCCTTACTTTTAGCTTTGCTTTGTAATTGATTCATGCATATATAAAAGGGGGCAGACATTAGAGTATTATTTCTCCATTTAACAAATATCTTTACAGAATTGTTCGATATGTATTCTTTCCTTATGGGTTTCTTCATTTTAATTTCAGATGCTTTGTTTCCTCATTTAATTGTGAACATAGCCACAATAAATGGGAATAAATTAACTGAGCAGATCTTTGTTACTGTGTTTGATCATTTTCTAATGAAGTTGTAAGCTCGTAGTATTGTCAATATTAGGCAGAACCATTCATACAAGAAACAATAGAAATGAATGAGTAAGAATATTTATACCTGTGGCTTGCTGTTTTGTGATCTTAAGTTTGATATTGAAGTTGATGTTTCCTTACATTATGATTTTATGTGCACTGTAAAAAAACTTTAGTTCTTATTCAAGTAATGAATATATTCTTTGAAATAATAATGACCACCATTTGGTATGTATCCTCTGTAGTTTTAATTCTCACTAGAGTTTTGCAAGCTAGACAGTATGTGCATTTTATAGAGATGACACTTGAGAGGTATAATAATTCTTCCCCAGGTCACAGCAAGTAATGTCAAGGCTGGTTTATGAACTGACTTAAAGTCTTAATTCACACTCTGCCTCAGATGTTTCTGTGGCACCTAAATAACAACAGAATAAACAAAGGTACCCACCAGGCTTCTTCTCAGGCAGTGTGGGCTTAGTAAATTGACAGTAGAACTGGTATTCTGACACTGCCAGAATTGAGAACAGTTTGCTTTGAATTTTTTGTCTATACTATATCTGTTTGTAATATATGAAAAATAATTGTTTAGGATTAATTTTAAACTTATTTTTACTGTGTTTTTGAAGTAATGGTTTATGATTTTGTTCCCAATCCATTGGGCTTTTTTAGTGTGGGACTGGTTGCAGTTGCATAGTACTACCATATCAAAAAAAGGGAAGAAATCAACAGTAACATTGAGAAAAATCACTGCTCTGAACTTCCTACTTAATTATGGATATTACCTACCTTTCAGATGATGATGAAGATTAAGTACAATTATGTATTTCAGAAGTAGTACCTGAAACTCAGTAGATAGTAAATGGTTCTTACTGTTATATAAAGATAATACATTTATCATCTTAACCAAAAGTAAAGCAATTATATTAATATTAACATCATAGAAAAGTATGCTTTTGTCTAGAATAATGCATACATAGAGTAAGACTAAAACTTTTCATGAATGTAACTGACTTTTTAGATTTACAAGGACTTTTTATTCTACATGAATAAAAAATTGGTTAGTGCCCATAACGGTAGGCTAGTTCCCAGGAGGCCCAAATTAGCAGAGCTGTTTTCTTATATTTACTTACCAAGAATAGGTCTTATGTATTTCAAGAATCTATTTATGCATGCTATATTTGATACTCAAGTAATTCATTTTAGCAATATGTAAACTGATGAAATATAAAGTCAAAAAGAGAGGGCTTTTTAAAAATGTACATTAATCTGAAGTGAATACTTTAGAAAGACTTCATGAAGGTCAGTCACTTAAAATTTACTGCGTGATTCTATGTGGATAGCAGCAGATGACTGGAAAAGAAAGAATGAGATTTTACGTGAAAGCTGCATTTAGGTTGCACTGCCTGTATGTTTAAAGTTACATTTAAAAAATTAAACTGGGGCCTCCCTGGTGGCGCAGCAGTTGAGCGCTACGCTATGGAGCTGTCGGTAGGGCACGATGCGAGTTCGATGCCCAGCCAGGGAGAATCCCACATGGTAAGGTAGACCTCTCCTGCCTCGCCCGCTGCTCCCCTCAGCAGTGTGTTTCTGATCTGCCTGTTCTGCTCCCCACTCTGTCTCTGGTGAACCTTCTCGCCGCCCCATGCCTCTGGCCTGTACTCCAGCTTGTATATATAAATAAATAAATCTTTAAAAAATAAATAAATAATTAAACTGGAAATCTTATAGCAGTTGATTGGTATAAGTTGACTGGTATAACATGTTGACTATGTTTTATTTATGAAAAATACTCTAAAACTTTAGTTAATAGAGCCATCCTTAAATAAATGTTTTTGACTAATATCAAAAGAGTAATAACATTATGTGTATTTTATGGTAAAATGATAGGTAAGGTATATGGAACTTTTTGATTCTCTACTAGATCGCACTTTTTTTTTATATCAGCTTAGTTATCAGTCCTGTTCTAATAAGATAAGTTTTATTCCATGTAAAATGGAAACTATAGAACATGCTAATGGGACTGGAAAGAATAGCTTAGCTGAAAAGATTATAATTAGACTCACTTTACTGCTTATGCTGTTACCTGACAAAATAAATGGATGAACAGAGGTATAGACATTTCTTTGTTCTACTAGAGTGTGACTTGGCACTTTTAGGTGCCAGTAGTAGCAATTTGAAATCCAGTTTTCGGTAATTGCATTTGGGTAATTGGTGTAGCAAAAATACTACTGCAACAAATAATATTAATAATAGTAATTATTACATAGTCCAGGTGTTTAAAGAGTCTAGGATGGTATGGGTTAAACATGCTCAATTAGCCTATCGGTGTATAAAATAATAGAATAGTTAATTGCTAGTATTAAAATGAAAAAAGGTCCATTGAAAATAAACACTTAAAATTTCTAGATATCAAAAGGGAAAAAATACATAGAAAGTATAAATTTTACCTATATGGTACAGTTATTTTTAATTAAAAAGAGACCTAGGTAATGTATTAATAAAATGTAGAAATAGTCTACACCTAAATGTAAATTTGTGTAGAGGGCTGTAATTTTTTAAGTGTCATCAACTTTTATTTTTAGATTTAGCTTTTCATTTTCTGTTAATATGTATTGATTAGCAAAAAGTAGTGTAGCAGTAAATTGAAATGGCCAATTTTCTTATTTCAAGCTTTGAAGGTAAAAAAAACATGTAAGGAGCCTAATACACAGTAAGTTGCATAGATGTTTGTTTTTTTTGTTTTTGTTTTTCCTTAGTCAGCATACCTTGTTAATGAAGAGTATAGACTCTGGGGCCAGAATACCCAAATACCATCTCTACTTCTACTTGTGTGATTTGGGACAAGTTACTTAATTTTTTGTGTGTTTCAGTTTCCCTACTTGTTAGTATAGAGGGAAATAATATATTCTTCATGGTTTCTGAAAATTCAATGAGTTAATAGCTGCCTTGTTTAATATAATGTCTGATATAAAAATGCTGTGTGTTCGTTGTTATACGCAGTTCATAGAAAACACTTATTAATCTATATTCAAGTCTTTTTTATTTTTTTTTTTAAAGATTTACTTATTTATGCATACATGCTAGGGTATAGGCCAGAGGCATGGGGTGTCAAGAGGGTTCACCAGAGACAGAGTGGGGAGCAGAACAGGCAGATCGACTGAAGTACACTGCTGAGGGGAGCAGCAGGCAAGGCAGGCGGGGTCTGCTATGCCATGTGGGAATTTCCCCGGCTGGGCATCAAAATCACAACGATGTTGCCGACAGTTCCACAGCACAGTGCTTAAACCGCTGCGCCACCAGGGAGGCCCCTCAAGTCTTTTTTAAAAAGATTGATAGATTCATCAGTGATATAACATCATGTCACAGAAACATTGTTATGTGGTTCATCATTATATTTTTAGCCTACAGTATTTAAAAAATCCACACAGGAATGAAAAATGCCAGTAAAGATATATAGCTTCTTAATGCCATAGTCCAGAGCGTCATTTGTCTCCTTTACAGATTTGTTTGCCAACTTAGGCAAAACTGGATGTTTTACTGATGATCGACTACCTTTTCTCATCTCAATTTTAAATGAAAGGAAAAAAAATAAATGGGACCATATTATACTGGGCCAAGTAGTTGAAATATATTTTATCTTTGCTTTGTAGGTTGCTTTTTAAATACATCTCCTTTTCTTCCGCTTGAAGAAACAGTTGTCTTCTTTTTGACCTATAATTTCTTGTGACTGTTGATTATCTACTGAAGCTACCAAATCAAATTGAGGTTTAATAAACCTCTTAGTTTTCGACCTCAATAAATAGCCTATATTTAATGTCAGGTCATCAGAATATTTATTAGTCTATTTAATTTACTAATTTCTATAAAATGTCCATGTTTACTCTAAACTCCTTAATGTAACTAATGACAGCTTCGGTCGTCCTGGCGTGGAATGTTATTGCCAGCATGAGAGCGGGGCTGCAGTGATCCAGCTCCAGTTCCTGATTAACGAGGTTAGTGAATTGCTTTCATCTTTCCTGCCCATATGTGAAATAGGGCCACTTCTCGTATATTTTGTTCAGATTTCTTGAAATATTGGAACGAAAATATTTCTTATAGATCAGGCATTGTAGTTATTCTAAGATATCATCATGGGCAACTACATAATGTTTCTCAGAACAGTGTTGCAAATAGGTAAACCTTTCTCATTTTGGTACAAGGTGCTGCATTTTAATTTTATTTCAAAATCTTGAAAGTCGTGACGTATGAAACATGACATATCAAAATATATATTTTTCAATATTGAACTTGTAAATAGCAAAATGTGCTATTCTAGTGTTTTGAAAAACAACCTGGAAACCAAAATCCATAAGAAACTAGTTACTGTCCAGAATTTCTTGTGTCACTTAGTGATTACAGTAATTGATAATCCCTTTCTTTTTGAAAGCATATATAGTATGGAAGGAGCTAGAGAAAATACCATTTTATCAGCAGAGGAAGCAGTGCATTTGTAGGTTTTAAAATCTTAGCAGCTCTGAGAATGGATGTTTACTACAAGTTGTGACAGGTAGGAAAAACTGGTTATAGAATGAAGAAAGAAAAGTCACTATAGAAAGTTACCCTCTTTAAATCTGAGGAGTTTGTGGACATTCTTTTTGGCCCTAAGGCCTTGGGATGCATGGAATAAATTCCTAAATGTGTATGCAAGAAAATATTGTTAATAACTTCAACTTTTGATAAATGTTTTGTTTGCAGTCTTAAGAGAGGCATTATGGGTGTACGGAGTTAAAGATGATGATATAAAAAATCCAGTGAAACTGGAGTCCAAATATTTCTCAAAGTCAGAGGAAATGTTTCTTAAAATTGTCAGTATTCTGAACAGAACTGTATATTAGGCATTGTAAATAGTAAAAACAAAAAAAAAATCACAGTATGAAACTGTATGAGGACTTGATTATTTTTCCTATATGAAATTTTTTTATGATTGGATAAGGAGATTCACATAAGTTTAAAAATAAAGAGGTCTAATGTACTCTTTTTCTCAGCTCCTCCTCTACACACACACACACACACACACACACACACACACACACACCCCTTCCCTTTATATAATAGTACATTATCAAGCCAGGAGAATGACAACAGTACATTACTATTAACTAGACTGCAGATTTACTTAGATTTCACCATTTTCTTCACACATTCATATGTGTGTATATGTTTTTTGCAATTTTATCACATGTTTAAATTATACTACCAAGAACAGGATACAAATTGGTAGATCGTCTGGATAAAGGAATCCTTCTCTCACTCCCTAATTCCTGCCAATGCTAACATAAACTTTGTCTTTATACTTGTGTTAAGATTATTTTTTAGAGCAATAAACAAGTCAATGTAAATAACATATTGCAAATTGATTACCCTATACACCTATATTTTAGAAATCTTAATATATGCTGTCATTAATCATATCAGATTCTTTTCTCTGTAGTAGGATTCATCAGAGTTCTTTGAAAAGACTATTTTATTTTACAACCTTATAAATATTACATTTAAAGTACTTTAAGTGATGTTAGTTTTTAAAGAAAAATGTTTAACAAATTATAAATATTTAAATGGGATGACTATGGGAAATTTGAGTTGGGAATAGCCATTTCTTTTCCATTCTAGAAAACCTTGTATCGGTAAGGGGACCACCATAGAGGTGGCCAACAGTTACTATCATTTGACTCTATATCTTAGCTGCTTCTTTGAGATTTTGATATGGAACTACCTCTTGAGAAGATGACAGGGTCTGAAACTATGGTGGAAATAAGAATGAAGAGTACAAATATCTGATACACTGGATCTTTTGAGTTTCTCTCCTTTTAAATGATATCATAAGAGGTTGCTTTCTAGTGAGAAGAAGAATATGTGAGCTTCATGTAGTTCCCCTTTCCAGTAGTCTTGTTGTAGCAATATGAGTTACACAGTATAATAGTCCACATAGTATTTTGAAGATGAAACATACGTGGAGAGATCACTTAATGTAAATTTTGTCTTCAGAGTTGTTTAATCCTCTTGTATAATTAGAAGGTCTTGTGTTTGAAAAGAGGGAGATTTAAAGGTTTCTCATAACAATCTCTAAAGCATTGGGATTACAAATCTTTATTGAAATTAATAGAATTTTTTTGTGTTACATCTATGGTCTTATTATCTTAGTGTACACAAACATCTAACTCCTTTAAGGTAAAACATTCAGAAGTTTTAATAAATCAGCCCTAGTCTAAAGATTCTTAATTTGTTCACACAACAGAATCACTTCTGACAATTTTTGATGACACACCTGCACAGATTCTTACTCAGAAACTTCTTATACGTTAGGTCTATGGTGAGACTGAATACCTATGTGATTCTGACATACTGCCAGATATTTTCTACTCCATACTTATTAAGTTTTGTCAAATGTTTTAGCTTCCTAAATTAGAGTTTTTCAAACCTTTGGACATTGTGAAGTTAGAGTGCGCTAAATGATGTCTTTGTATCTGTGTCATTTCAATAGTAGAATTATCATCAGCCCATAGCACATGCATAAGGATTTGCTGTTAAACCAGATAAAGTGGGAATGTTTCTTGATCCCATATTTTACTTCGGTAAGGAAATATGTAATATAGTCACCAAGTAACTTACCGTCTCACCTTTAATTTTTCATAGCTAGATATCAGCCATAATATCCAGCTGGATTCTAGCATACATTTAGTTTTAAGATATTAAATTATGGGCCTCCCCGGTGGCGCAGCGGTTGAGCGCTGCGCTGTGGAGCTGTCGGCAGCGGCGACGCAAGTTCGACGCCCGGCCGGGGAGAATCCCACATGGTGCGGCCGACCTCTCCTGTCTCGCCCGCTGCTCCCCTCAGCAGTGTACTTCTGATCTGCCCGTTCTGCTCCCCACTCTGTCTCTGGTGAACCCTCTCGCCGCCCCACGCCTCTGGCCTGTACCCCCGCTTGTATGTATAAATAAAATCTTAAAAAAAAAAAAAGATATTAAATTATGCCTTTAAATTTGAAGACGTTAAAATACCTCTTATACACACACACACACACACACACACACACACACACACACATGCACTGTACTGTTTACATCTGCTGTTTAGAATCTGGGTGAAGCCTATGTTTTCCTAAATCTGTTGACAGGAAGTTTTAAATTTGAGGAGACTTTTTGACAGCTCTTTAGTAATTTATAACTTAGAATGTATTTTATGTGAAATATACTTTATTTTTAAGGGAGCTCTTGTGAGTGCCTTGGCTGATGACACCTTACATTTATGGAATTTACGTCAAAAGAGACCTGCCATACTACATTCACTTAAATTTTGCAGAGAAAGGTAAGAATGCTCTCATTTACCGTATATGTAAAATATTTGCTATTCTATTTTGTGTGTGAGTTTATTCACAGTCTAAAATTCAAAAGCCTCAAAGGATATATAGTAAAAACCAAGTTTCCTTTCTTCCCAGACCTATTTTCTCTCCAGAGGAATCCATATAAATTTTTTGTGTCCTTCTAGAAATAGTTGCTATTTGTTTATATATGCAGAAATCTGTGTAGCCTCCTCCCTTTTTTGCATAAGACAGAAGGCATTAATTAAACTTTCTGTAACTTCCTTTCACTAAACAATATATCAGTTTCTTTTTAAAATTGTACTAAAAATACACATAAAATAAAATTTGCTATGATAACCAATTTTAAGTATTTAGTTCAGTAGTGTTAAGTTATGTGACCCTGTAATACAACTTTTTTAACAGGGCTTCACTTCTGTGGTATGTTAAAAAAGAATACACATTGGAGCCCCAAGACTTGGATTAATTCTATGACATTGGGTACATTGCTTTGAGTGTTTGGTTTTCTAATCTAAACTCTTTTTTAAAACTTTCCTTCATGAATCATGCAATCATTACTTTCACATGTTAAAATAACTTTATCCTTCTATTCCCAATTATTCTATAGGTAGCTATAGAATGCCTGTAATGTACCCAGCTTATACTACTGAACATCTATTTATAAATAGGAGACTTGGCTTTGCCACTAGGGTCTTATTCAAAATTAAGACAAGCTTTGTTTTTCAGGTGCCCCCTGAAATATTTGTTCACACTAAATAGATATCTGTCTCAGTTTTCATGGAATGATTATGAGTTGGGGGATAAACTTATGAATGTCCTCCTTAGTTAATAGCTTACACTAATTATCAGTTTTAGTTCTTGCCTTAGTTGGTTATTTACCAGAGAGTTGTACTTTTCTCTTTCACTGTATTGAGTAAGAGTGCAAACTGTGGAGACAAACTGCCTATGTTGAATCTTAGTTTATAACCCAGTCACTTTTAGTTATATCTGTTTTATTGTTATCTCACAAGCACCCTAGATGTGCACATTATAAAGTTAATATGTTTAAAACAAGTAATATCTATCAAGCATTTACAGTGTATAGTATGTAGGAATCCCCTTTGTAGATAATTCTTAAAGACGCTCTAAAGACACACTTTCTTAAAGTGATAATTTTGTAACTTGTGAACTATGTTAACTAAACCAGAGATTTACTTAGCTAGTCTTTATAAAAGCAACTGATAGAAAAGGGGAATTTGATATTAGCTATATCAAATCAATTTAATTTTGGACAGTTCTGAACTTGATATTAATTCTGGATACCTTCTCCCTCTTTAAACATTATATATTTTAAGACTTTGTGCAGGTCAGTTTTAGGAAATGAGACAATCTAAAATTTTTTTGTAATTTGTAGCTAGAGGAATGTATTGGGTTGCTGCCATGCCATATCACAGACCAGGTGACTTAACAGAAATTTATTTCCTCATAGTTCTGGATGTTAGAAATTTGAGATCAAGATGTTGATTGGTTGTTTCGTTTTTTTATCACCTGCACTTTTGGCTTGTGGATGGCCATCTTCTTCATATCTCTCTTCCCTCTGTGTGTATCTGTCCTAATTTTCTCTTATAAGGATATCAGTCCTATTGGAATTAGTCCCCACAGAGTGACCTTATTTTACCTAAATTACCTATGTAAAATCAGTTATATTTCTTTTAAAGCTACTTGTTTCTCTTTGAGCACTTAATAGTTTATTTCCAGGAATCTGATTTATAGCTTTTTCATTTGTGTCAGATGTATCTATTAGGTTTAGAGAAAAAAAATAAACCTGCATTATAATTCAGTTAAACACAGTATGACATGACTACTTAGTAATAAATATTTCATCCTAACATGTATTAACACTTTGTGGTCTGCTCACATATTAGTACCTCTTTTTGTCACCAGTATCAGGTGGCCGCTCATGTATTAATACATGTTCATCTAGTTTCTGGGTTTTCACGCCACGGTGGATTTATTTGTAACTATTAGGAGCTATTTCTTTGATTGTACTCAGTCTTGAAGCTTTACACATTGTTTTGGTGAAAATGTAAGGTGTTTTATGAGAGATATTACAGTTTTTTTAATATCCAGTAGTTCAGGAGTTGTGTGTGTTTTATTGAATGCTTATACCATTCATGCAGTGGCACAGAAGATGACCCACCCCAATGGCTGGTAAATTTAAAGGGCACCGGCACACAAAGTGTTAATGAAGAATTAATGCTCAAAAGTCTTCTTAAGGAAAAAAAAAAACTATTTAACAAGTGGAGTAATTCTTCAGATAGCAGAGTGGGAGAATTATAACTGTAAGGTGCTTTAGGAGCTGACTCAAGTCAGCAGATTTTCTTAGTATAAATAAATGCTTATAGAAACAAAAACTAATGTATCCTTTTATTATAATTTTATGATATTATGCTTTCATTATAATTTTAGATAAAATTATCTTTTGCATATTTATGAGGTATCTAATTTGCTCAGTATGCACATGAACAGGGTATAGCTGTAAAAAGAATATTTGGGTAGGTAGATACCAGCCCTCAAAAACCTAAATGGGTCTTGCAAATATTTGAATTAATTAACAACACTTATTTAACAAGAAAATGAAAGCATAATATTGGAACAAATTAGAGATCTAGAGTTACAGTTTTTGTGGCAATTCATGATACTGGCAAAATATTTTTCTTTGAAAGCCGCTTAATGAAAAATGTACAAGCATTAGAAATGATAGTGGCTTGGCAAGATGATATTCAGGACATGTACACAGGAACAGAGTGTTATCCAGACCTGTTAGGAATGCAGACAAGAATGTACTTCTGTGCACCTAATTATGATCCACAAGGAGAACTGGTTGGTGATAAGGAAAAGATATGTCACCTAGGGAATTCTAAATGTATAGAAACACACCCAGAGACTGATTATAAAGAAAAATTCTCTAAAAACAGAAGAAAATTGCAATTTGATGAATCTCGAGACTGTAAAAGATGGTCAGGAAGTGCTGAATAATTTAGAATAAAGTAATCCATAATAACTAAGAAGTTCTGAGAACAAATTTGAAGAGACATTCAAAGATACTGTTGGTCTAGTTGCACAAGGCTAGGCCCTCAGTGTACTCAGTTATAAAAAGAGTGGAATGCTTGATCAAAAGTGAATGTAAGAATAATTTAGCTCTACTAATTATGTGAGTGCACAGTGAGCTAAGCCTTGTGAAAAATAATAAAGACAAAATAATGAATGAAGCTACATTTTTACATTTAGGACAAGAAAACTAAGTAGATTAATGGTAGAATTAGGGCATATATAATTGCTCTTACTGCATCAATGTAATAAAGACTCAGACAAATAGTGTCTCAGGCTGCTGAAAAAATTGACTTCTGTGCTATTACTGGTTGGCCTAGGAGTAACAGGATGGGAATAGTGCTTCATGTTTGGAAATGAAAATGACATTTTAGAAGATATGTTTAAATTACATATTAACAGAATTCAGTTGACCAAACAAACTAGGTGTGTTGTGATAACAAAGTTGAATAAAGTACTTGAACAGCTTGTTTTAGAACAGAAGCCCAGACATTTAATAACCAATATCAAATATGGGTGTCGTTTTAGAAGTTTATTAAAAACTCAATAGAATAATTAATTCAGTCTTTTTCAGTTTTATTTTTTTAAATATAGTGACTTCTATTACAAAGGAATTTTCACTAAAACTACAACCGTGTATGTGACACTATTGAAACTTCTCAGCACCAACTGATGGGATTTTAAAATGTTATAAGCACTTTTGGAAAAATGATGGCAGTGTTCACCTACTTCATGACCCACTCCTAACCGCTTTTGTGTGGCAGCCATAACTCTGAGAGTGGTCCTGAGATTTTTGTTTTCTGGTGTCCTTATGCTTACTCCTCCACATTCAAAGCAAACTTATTAGGGGAAGGCATTTTGTAGCTGTAACTGAGGTCCCAGTTAGTTCACCCTAAGATAGGGAGATTTTCCTCAGTTGGCCTAATTGAATCAAGTGGACATTTAAAAGGGACTGGACTTTTCTTGGCAAAAGGTTCAATATCTGAGTGTGGGAGATTCAGTCTTAGAACCCAAGAAGCTGAATTCCACTAGTAACCTGAAATGGCTTGAGAGATGATTCTCCCCAACAGCCTTCAAAAAGGGACACAGGAAGGCAGCCTGGCTGATACCTGGATTTGATCCTCATGAGAATCTGAGTGGAGAATCCAGGCATGCTGTGCCTGAACTTGTACCTACAGAAACTGAGGAAATAGATGGGTCTTGCTATAAGCCATTACATTTGTTGTTAATTTGTTATATAGTAACAAAAAAATCATGAAAGATTTTGGTACCTGGAAGCATGTTAAAAAAATCATCCAACTAAATTTGAAGATTGACTTTATTCAATGTTTCATGAATTGGGCAGTATCCCATTTAGATGTAGAAAGATACTATAGGAGAAGTTGTACAAAATGGAAAGTTTTTAGAATCCTAAAAATTGTGGGACAAGATTATTAAAAAAAGAAAAGAAAGTATTTCAGGCAGAGCCACATTCCTGTGAGAGAAGACAAGAAGTCTTATGCAAATTCCTGTTATTGCTGACTAGGAAATTTTAGATAAATTCATTTAAAATTCCACTGGGGGAGAGACTGGAACTGCCATTAGGTTCAGTGTAATGTTTTGGTGGGACTTGACAGAAACAACTGCACTTTGAACCTGTTGTTTCACTTTGTTGCTTTAAGAGAAATCCCCAAAATGTGAAAAGTGCTTTGGAACCTGGTAGTTAAAAGATTTTTGAAGAGCATAATGGAAAAGCTTAAATTGCCTTGAACTGGCTGTTTGTAGGACTCTGGACTTGGCTATGACAATGAGATCTGAGAAGGGAGAGAGGAACATGCTGATGGAAACTGGTGGTTTCTTCTTTTGTATCAGAAAGCTTTACAGAAGTTCTTCTGTGCAGTGTTTTAAGTGGTAACTTGTATATTTAGCTATACTATGTGTAAGTGATTGATTTAGGTATTTAGCTGAGGAGATTTTCAAGGAAAGGAGTGATCTGACCTTTTCTTGCTTTTCCATTTATTGTAAAAAGCAAGAGGAGAGAAATGAACTAATGGAAGAATTATTAAAGATCCTGGGTGACTTGAAAAATGCTCATCCTTATTCAGCTGGCGAGAGAGATCGCTTCTGTAAATGTGGTGTAGCTAAAAAAAGTGTGACTGTGTAACTGCTTACTAAAAATCTCCTGAGACCAAAATGTTTTTGTCTGTACTTCCTCACAAGGCCCCTTTTAAAGAGAATAAGACTGTGTGCTCCACAGAACTTCTCAACCAAACCAGAGCACCTTTAGAGGAAAATACCATCATCCTATAGCATCTAAGCAGGTGCCACATAAAGATGGAGTTAGCCCAGAAAAACTTGTGGCTGTGACCATTGTCTAATGGAGAAAAGTCCATTTTTGGTTTTGGACCCACCAATTTCTTGAGATTATATAGCAGCAACAATTGGGCCAGGTTGTCCTGAAAGAGCAGAGCAAGTACAAAATGACAGGGGGCTGTGCCACATCAGGTTGATGAAAACTCAACTGCACACAAGTGCTACCTTTCACGTAAAGAAGGATGATTAAAAGGGCTAAGAGCTGAGATCCACAGAGACTTACTGTTAGACCCTGAAACCTAATTAAGAATAATCCAGTATGGGCCTCCCTAGTGGCGCAACGGGTTAAGCCTCAGCCTCTGAAGCTATCGGCAGCCACTGTAGCACAAGTTCCATCCCTGGCCAGAGAGCTTCCCACATGGTGCAGCAAACCTCTCCTGTCTCGCCCAATGCTCCCCTCAGCAATGTCCTTCAGTCAGTCTGCCTGTTCTGCTCCCCACTTTGTCTCTGGTGAATCCTCTCACCACCACCACTCCCCTCATACCTCTCGCCTACACCCCAGTTCTTGTATGCATAAATAAATAAATCTTAAAAAAAAAAAGCAATCCCGTATTTCCCCAACTTGACTTCAAAACCATATGGGCCAGTAACTTCTTTTTACCTCCTACTTTTCCCTCTTTTGAACAGGAGTTCCCTGGTGGTGTTGGGGACAGATCATTTATCTCTTTAATTTCATATTATGTCCACAGTTGGATGGCACTATGCCCACAAGTTTTATTTAATGGGTTGCACTCAAGACTCTGATCTGCAACAAATTTATAATGATATTTCAGTGAGATTGTGGGCTTGCATTAATATTGTAGTGGGTCAAGACTGAGAAATTTTGGAAAGGGTGAATTTTGGGGAAGGGCAGACTATTAGAGGCATAATTCTAAGACAGTCCCCAAGATTTATGTCTTCTGGTGTACATATATCTCCTAATTATTCAATCAGGTCTAATTAAGGTACTTTTAAGAGATTCTGTAATTGTTATTGAGATTCCAAATCATTTGACCTCCATGTCAGGAGTTTATTTCTTTGGCGTTAGGTTTCGATTACCTGACTCACAGTGGCAGCAAGTAGGGTGCCCGGGTTTGATTTACTTGTTTTTGGAATGCAGTTTGGTTTATGCTGCTCTCAAAATATGCCAGTAACTTGAGGAAGATATGGGCACTTTAATGAACATCTCACTGATGTTGAGAAAGAGTAGATTGAGGAATAGATGGTAAATTGATAAACAACTAATACCTACTATAATTTTCACTGCTTTCAAAATGAAGTTGAAATTGAAACTCTTGGTTATTACCTAAAAGGTCTTAACTTATGACTGCTTATTATCACCAAAATTCATTTCGCCACTATTTGCCTCTTTCTGCATTATAATCCAGCCACCTTGACTTTTTTTTTTTTGAGGAATCACCCTGTCCTCAGCCTATTCATATGAACTAATGATAACTAATGATAAAGACACTTAATGCTCATAAGATAGTTAATGATTCTCTTTACATTACTCACTCTTACTTATCTTTAAAGTCTCATTGTCATTTCTTTTGTAGGTTCTTATGTAAACTCCCCAATACAGATTTGTGCCTATTTCATATTACCCCTATTCCATGCTCTTTCCCACAAATAGTACTTACTACGCTTACTGTAGTTGCCTTGCTTTGTTGCATTCGCCATCAGAGTGTAAACTCTGTTTCCTTTTATCATTTTATTTCTAGTAGCAGTCTCAATGCCTACCATCTAAAAGTGTTTATTGACTAACTCATGACTCTGCAGAAACTAGAGGAACCTCTCATTTCTAGAAGGCATGGCCCCGTATGGACAGTGTTGGTTACCTTGGAGAGAGTTTCTAAGAGGGAGTCTTAAAACAAAACAAACAAACAAAATGCAAGAGTGTTTATTTATTTATTTTTGTATATTTTTATTGTTTTTTATGTCTTTTACATTTTGTATTCCCCTTGGGTAGCCCACCACCAATTCACCCGTGATCCATCTCCATGGTCCCTTGTGTTCTTTTCTATTCCATTTTGTGCCCTTATCCTCCCCTTCCCCC